>VWZY01001947.1:63314-75486 GCA_013399075.1 Chloroceryle aenea
TTTTTTTACTTCTACTGCTGGAAATAAAATGTGAAATATTTTTCCCTTTACAGGAAAGAATTATTTTTACCAGTTCATTATCTTACTTGAGTTTTGTATACCAATTTTTTTTTTCACCTTTCTAGTGATGAAAATGGGTAAGCTATTTAAACTTGTCTGTATACAAGTATTCTTTTTTTTTTTATTATTAGTAAATGGTTTTGTTATGGTCTGTAAACAGGTATCTGAAACAAAATATTTTATGGTCAAGTTCTGTTCCACTCATTCATGAGTATTTTTTTCAACTCTTTTATTAAGAAAGTGATCAGAGGGATAGACTCATACTGGTAGTTTTTTTAATTATTTTGGCTTACATTGGAATAAAATGCTATTTAAAATAAGAGTATGCTTAATGTGTCATTGAATGAGACTATACGCATCTCAAGATAATGGTCTAACTTTTACTTGCAGCTGTATCCATCAAACACAAAGTAGAAAAGCAACATGAAACATGAGAGTAATAAAAGAGCAGATACTTGAGTGAGAGACTGTGTGTGACCTGCCCTGGTGAACATTAAGAGAAAATTGCCTCCCTACAACCACTTAACATTAGTCTGGTGTGTGAGCAGCCATTAGCCTGATTCAAAATAACAGACATTTGAGCAAGGATGTCTTTTATTTTTTTTTANAGCTAGAATGGGCTATGATGAGAAATGTAATATGAAGAAGTTCAAAAGATTTCACTACCCCCTACGGAAAAAAAACCCAAACAAAATAACTGTCAGGTGGTTTATATTTGTTTAGCAACTGGNTATGTTACTTTACTATGTCTGTGAACTCATAAATGTATTGTCTTAAGGAAGCCATCTTTGATACTGATAGAAAAAAAAAAAATCTGTCTTTCACCAGCATTTGGTTTTCTTGGTGTTCTAGCTCCTGGGATCAAAAATGGATTTAAACTAAAAAAAGAATCTTGACAGTAGAATTACAATTTAAAAAATGTGAAAATATTATCTTCCTGTATGTTAAATGCTCAAAATCCAAGAAGCAAATGAAGAATCCAAAATTTATTTTGAATTTCACTGGGGACAGGAATGTGCTAAACTCAAGAACTTCTTAGGTCTTTATGTTCAAAAGACCATGGAATATTTTCAAGAGCTCCTACCCTCTCTTCCCACATGTCCCAAGGAGTATGTGGATTTGTAATAAAAGCTCTGTGCAAACTGGAAGAAAAAAATAGGACTTCTGAGCAGCTTTAGTCCTCCAATTTGAATTCATACAAAGAAGCTACCTATTTATTTCATTTTTCATGTTTCCTTTCTACCTTCAGTAAATACAACACTGAGCAGCTTCACATCAGATCTAAATGTGAGGAAAACCAGAGCCTTTCTTAAAGGAAGTGTCAGTTGCGGCTGGGAGGGCCTGGAGAAGGACCCATCCCATTAACTTATTTTACCTTGTTTAACTTCCCTTTGAATTGTCAGTGGCTTTGCTTGGCATCATTCCTCTGACAGCTGAGGAGGAAGGAAATGACATCCTCTTCACAAGCTGACATGAGATTCTCCCTGTGATGCAGCAAAGGTGTGTGGAGCCTGCGGCGTGGTGGACTGTGGTCTGTGGTAATGGATGTGGCTGGTCTCAGCCCAGCCCTGAGGAGCACCCCAAGCCCAGCTGAGCCCACTCCTTCAACAAGGCACCATAGTGCCACAGCTCCTGGCAGCAGGGATTCATAAACTCTGAAGGTTTTTTTGCCCAGCTGGACACTTCCTCCCTACAACATGAGCAAATTATTTAAAGTGCTCCCAAATTCAGCCATAATTACTTGTAGGTACAAAGAAAGGAGACTGAGTTAAGATTTCTCTAAGAGGGAGCTCTTAAGAGAAAAGTTTGGCTTCTTCCTATGCTTGGTGGGACCACACCCATAGTCAACAAGTTTTGGTTATGCTCAGGTTAGGAAACACAAGACCACTTCTCCCTTCCTTCCTCCCGCTGCCTCCTGATGCTGTGCTGGGGTGAGATGGGAATGGGGCTGTCCCTGAGCATTGCTACAGCCCGGATTTCTGGGACAGAGCCGAGGCTGCAGAGGTGCAGAGGCTGCTGGGGATATGGCCATCACCTTGGCTCATGGGCCCGTTAGGTGGGTTCCTGTCACTGTGGGTAAAGGATGTAGGGATGTGCTGGTGAGAAAAAGGGCAGGAAAAGAGTGATGTTCCCACTGTGCCAGAGGAGGAATAAACTCCACTGAGTTTTTGGGCAGACCCTGTGTAGGGAAGAGTCATGGTACCCACCGGGCCATGGGAGCTGCCATAGCTATGTGTGCAGATGGGATCCCAGTGCAGACATGCTGCTGTTGGAGCTGGTTACATGGGAACTGTTAGCCTCCAGCCAGTGGCTTGGCATTAGAAAGGTCCAACTAGAGCTACTCACCCAAGTATTTATTTCTCCTTTTTTATTACTAGGCTACTGCCAGACAGGGACAGATAGTGAGCTCAGTGATGGCACAGGCATCACTGGGGCATGAGGGGATGCAGGGATGGTGGAGGCAAAGAAGGTCTGTTGTTCTCGACCAGGACTTTGCTCCAACATGTCCCAAATCCCTCCCCAAAGGTCCTTCCACGTGTCTATTAGACTCTATTATCCTTCAAAAATGTTTTCTCCTCTGTGATGCATTGTTCATGCTGCAGTCTTCATAATGTGATCATCCCTGTCACAGATGGAATATTTTACAAAGTATTCTGTCATAATATAAGAAATATGCTAAGCATCACCATTATACTGCATTTGAAATGTAGAAATGAAAATATAAGTTGAAAGGTAGAGCTATTGCCTCTGCTGGGTTTATAGCATGCGGCTGATAGAAGTTGTTAACCCTAAAATCTCCTGGGAGCAGCTCGTTCACTGGGAGGAAAATGCTGGAATTAGAATTAAGGGTTAATAAAACGTAACAAATTTAATTTTTTATGGCTTTAGCTGACCATTATTTTTCAAGTTCTGTTACAAATGATTTAACATAGAATGGTAATGCAAACTGTTGCAAAAATAAATCTGCATGTTAAATCCCACTTTTGTTTTGATTGAGACAGAGTCGGTTATTAACTGCATGATCAGAGCACAGACGCTGAGTCTTATTCTTTCCTTAATTGAGAATTGTTGCTACAGATACTTGACAGTGGTTCATAGTGGCAATAATCCCTTTTGAAAATGGTTGTTATTCTAGTTCATATAAGTAGCTTGCCAGGGCACTAACCTCAGCTTCACCTCTGATGGTTAGGAAAAGAATCTGGTCGGTAGCTGTTCAGTGATTTCCTACTAGATGATTGCCAAAATAGCAATGCCGGAAAGCATAACTTCTAAAACAATTTATGTTACTTTTAGTTGGAAGGTGTAGTCTGTGAAAAATACTGTAACTCTCATTGTTCAAAATGAAAATCCGTTGCTTACCGAGAGTGCTGACTTAAAAATTCTTGCACGTCTTTTGTTGATCTTGCATGCTGATGCACACGACCTGCTAATGCGATGCTTGGCTTTCCATACAGAGCCATTCATCCATGTTATATGTGAATGAAGCTTCCTGGTTTGTACATGTGCTGTGTCACATTCCTCTGGTTTTCTAACAAAGCTTTTAATTGGTATGCTGTGACTAATAAGCATAAAGTCCCAGAGGAAATGGAGCAGAATTTTCCATTATTCACCAAGATGAGCTTCAAGCACATAGATTATCAGGGTTTGAACTCCAGGATAAACCAGGGTCAAAGGCTCCAAGTATAATAGAATCTCATAGCTGAATATTTTGCTTCCATAACATTAAATTAATAGTTTCTCAGCAAAACTACATTGTCTGTCTGATGGCATTGCACAAACTGTAACTGGCATTTTGCTTGGACATCAGATCGAATCCCTGACCCTTCACTGTTAAAGCTCCCATAAAACTTGAGTGCTGATGTCCTGCTTTCGTTCCGGTTTGGGTAATGATGTGTCGCATACTTCTGTGGGATAAATCTCTCTTCAGTTTCATGTGGAGAACTTCCTCTTCAGTCTTCTGAAAAAATATTGTACAGTGCTGCTGACACAGGATTGCTGCCATATGGTGCACCAGAAGTGGTTGAAATTTTGTGCGAAGTAAGAGCTCTGATTCAGACCTGAGTGTGTTCAGGACCACTTTGCTTTTGAGATTAGACAAGACTGTATGTGGTGAGACTAGCATACCTATAGGCTGCATCTGCCAAGTAGAGCAAGGTAATTATCTTCTGTGCCTTATATTCAGCACACCTACTAAGTGTCCCCAACAGGCACAATATCAAAGAAATTATAAATTAACTTAAAGGTATAAAAAGCCACTGGAATAGGTGAGAAAAATTATGATTATTTTTCCAATAAAGTATATGGAATAGTATTGTACCAATTCACTATTCTAATGTTTAACCTATTTTATTTTATTAATCATTTCCTCTTTTCTAATAGAGTCTCAAAGTGAGTTACATTTTGCAGCAAAACCAGCAACCCCAAAAAAAGGAAAAAAAAAAAGATAAAATATTTGGGGTGCTTTTTTAAAAAAGATTAGTTTCAGTAGAGTCAGCTCCCTGTCCTGTCACAGTTCAGTGTGTGGTTGTGCAGATGTTTGCGGGGACAGGGTCTGGAATTGAGCAGCTTAGGGAAGAAGGGATGTCTTCTTCCAGTGATATTACCATCTCATGCCAGGTTAAAGTTCATGAAACTATGGCTTATGTCTTGCAAGCTGAAAAACAAAACCAAAACAACAAACCATCTACATTCTGTTCCATGCTGAAGTTCCTTCATTGCAGAACAACACAGTGGTGCTGGATGGGGACAAGCCGTTGGGTAGGTTGATCCTTCTTGTGCAGGTGGCTCCTCACCTATTGGCAGCTGTGGCTGCACAAAAGCAGCCTTTAACTTGATTCACTCTTACATGGCTTGTTTGCTTCATTCCCTACCACTGGAAAGGTGTTTGACTTTTGGTGGTCTCTTGTAGACCCTCTCTGTTTTTATCCTGTGATGGAGATACCAGGCGTGCTGTCAGTCTGCTGTCACCTCTTCAGTGCTTGATGCACGTGTGCTCAGTTTCTCTCGGTAGTGGCTGTGCATGTTGCACGGCGTGAAACAGTGTGGCAGTGCACAAGGAGCTCTGCTCATCTTTCTAAGAAACGATAAGGGATTTGATGATCTGGCGGTATCTTGGCCAATTGTTTCACAGTATAGAATTGTCTTTTTTTTTTGTATATTAAAGAAAAAGAAAGGAAATTCTATATAAGCGCACTATTAATAGAATATTAATGTTGTATTTTTAGATTCAAACGTTAGCAAATGAAAACGTCAAGAGCAGTAAGTACACTGTGTATTAGGATTGGGATATATTGCCTTTCTATCCTGTGAGGTTGAGGTTTACATTTCCCCTGTAGTCAGAATTTTTGAGTGCACTGCTAATTGTGGACAGCTATAAATAATTGCCTGTCCTTTTCTTACTGTCACATATACCAAGGGGACAACTGAACTGTGCACCAAAGCATGGTACCTATTATTTCTTTAAAGTCTAATGAGAATGGAAGGGGAAGGGGAGTTTAAAGGTTTTGGATACATTTGCAGCACTCTCTTGATCACAGCGGATGTACTCCACTGTGGCATGGAGTCCATCCATTTACTTATCCAGGTCACTGTACTTAAAGTACATAAAACCAAGGGAGTTGCGTTGAAGGTCCATCCTGCCTTTCATTTTTGTTTGACAGACTCTGTGAAACTCCAAGTGTGGATATCTGCTAACTACTATTACATTGCATGCTGTATTTGGTGACCCTACTGGTTGTGCACATAGCTTTCATCTGTAGAACATCTTCTGACTTGCAGCAGTGCAGAGTGCCTCGCAGCCCTGGGGCCGGCTGCACAGCTGCAGCCCTTCTGGGCTGGTAGGAAGGGATGGTGCCAGGGGCTGCTGGAGCTTCCCAACCCATGTGCCTGGCCTTAGGGCTGCTCTGAATTCCTGGCAGCTTGCTTTTGTTTCAGAGTCCACAGCTGGAGGGAGGGCTCATGTGTTCAGTCCAATCCCCTGGTTGGTCCCAGACAGCAGCAGTGTGGAAACACACTCACAGTTTCCAGCTCAAAAACCAGCTCATTTTTTGAATTTACGGTGCGTATTGGAAAGCTGTTTGGTCCATCACTCCTTTCCTTAGCCAGAATTGTAGCATTCCTGCTGTGCAAAGAGCGCTTACCTTTACTGCTTGAAACATCTCCTGTACTGGAGGGGTAGAAATGGTTATGGACAGCCTGTTTCTATTTGTAGGGAAATGTTTGTTAATACCCTCCCCTTATCCCCTTCCATGCTTTTGACCCCACGTGCTGTCATGACAGTTTGGAGAAGTCACTTGTGTGTTTTTATTTTCATGAGGATGAGTGGAAAGTGACTAAAAGTATCTTTTGGGACTCATCCCATGATGTCCCACATGAAAAGCATTACCCAGCTCCAACCAGGTGCTTTTGAAAAAATAAACGTGTTTTCCCACCAACTTCAACAGGTACCCGAATGCACAAAAACCTTGAAGAATTGTCAAGTAACAGCAAGGATCTCAAAAACTACACTTCACAGATGTCTGTATTTCCCATAGAATTTAAACCATATCTCACTTATTGGCAAATGGGATTTTGGCAGCTGTATAGAAAAGTTTCCAGTCAGTAGCTCAGCTGTTCACAGAGGTGTGCGTGGAGTAAGACCAGTTCTTAAAGTAGATGCTAATGTATGCTAGATGTGTGAAAGTTTCACATTTGTATTGTTGGATTTATTGTTATCATGAAAAGCTTTAAGACTTTCTTCTAGGCTTTAAACTTACGTTTTAAGGAACTATAAAGCCATAACCTTCAAGATTCTTACCTGGTTTGCAAAATGAGAGTGAAGGAGTTTGCTTTTTTAATGTTTCCAGACATAATCATATCCCAGTAAAATATACCACACTAGTTAATCAGGAGTTTCACTAAGGAAATGCAAAAGTCAAACTTTTTAAAAGAGTGAGAAATACTTGAATTCTTAACATCTCTCTGAAATGAGATGCTATCTACTACTTTTCAGTGCTTGACTGTTGGGAAGACCAGAAGTATAAACCTTATTGACTTAGTCCGGTGCTTAGTGTAAATTCACACAAAGAAGAGCAATTTAACATGTGACTGACCTTTTGCAGTGTGAAATGAAAAAATGCACTGTTAAGGTTACCGGAGTGTGGCAGGATGTTTAATCAGCTTCTTTGCTTTAAAGAACAGTAGGAAGGAGATGATGTATTAAAGATGATAGCTTCTTGTAGATTTTAACTCGTAGTGCCAGGATCTGAGTACAATAGCAGATTAAATCTCTATAGGGGAACTTCCTACTGGACTTTTCTATTTTTAGATGTTTGTTGCTGCTTCTTCCTTCACTTCTTGATATTCAAGGGGATTTTGCTCCCTTGAAAACTTGACTTGCTTTCTCTGAGATCTGCTTCCAAACTCTGATACTTTATTTCTGCTTAGAGCAATCTTTTTAAAAATATTTTCTTCTATTTTTTTTATTTTTAGGAAAAAAAACGTGAAAGGACAGCGTAAGTGGAGCCATGCTTTTTTGTGATTGTATTTTAGTGCACACACAAGGTAAATTCATGGCTTTGAGCACTAATTATATGCAACACTCTTAGCATGTGTGTAACAGCACTGCAAACTTCCAGGTAATAATAATAAAACAACCCAAATTTGTTTTTGTGGCCGGGTAAGTAGGATAGCCTGGTGTCCTGTGCATTCAGCTGTCCTTCATATTTGAAAACTCCCTCTGGCTGTGTGTGTGTCCTCCAGGGCATGCACAAATCCCTAAACTGCGTGCCTTTTCTTTCTGACCAACACTTACTGATTCCAGAATAGCTCTGTAGTTTAGGAACTGCATCATTTTTTCTCCACTATGCTCTGTGCTCTCTCGAAAGATAAATTTACAATAGGAGTCATGATTGTAATCCATCTCAGACCTGGCACATCTATGATTATGATATTCATTTTAATTACAATTAGACATTCTTCCTTTTCTCCACTCTTCATTCTTAGGACATTGCAGTTCTGCACATCAACATCTCTGTCCCCTACACACATTCTATTATGTTTTCAGGGGTCATCCATCTTGCAATTCATTGTCTTTCAAAGGTATGTTTTTGTGTCTATTCTGCTATTCTATTCTAATTCATGTGATGCGTGTGCATTTTCTGGAAGTTTCAGTAACTACTTCTTTATCTGTCACTTGTGTATTTGGACCATACATATACTACTGAAATTCATCCTTATATATGCCAGTCAATGTTTCTTAATTTTAATAAGGTATATTAACATGACAGAACAGTTATAATGTTACAGAAATTTCTTTAGAAGGATGATTTTCTTTTTCACTGTGATGAATTGTCATTTTATTGGTTTTTAATGAATCAGCTTCCCAGACTCCTGTCTCTCCAATGTTGTGTTCTATTTCATCTGTCACCAGCTGAAAGTGGCATTTGGCTTTTGTTTGCTCTTGAACTCACTGATGTTGTTCTCTTTATTCTATTCTAGTGGGCTCTTAAGTTACAAGTTTTTTACTTCCTTACTTGTCAAAGTACTCCAAGTACTAGGCAGCTCCTGGGTCATTTAATAGTGGCTGTATTTTATCCCTGTCTGTTGGCATGCAGGCAGATCAGAGAAAGAATTTAAATCAGATAAAAAACTTGCAATCCTAGAAACCTCCTCTGAGGACACAGAAGAGTTGTCACTGACATTCATCAGTCTTCATCATGATAAGTCTCTAGCTCCAAATAATGCCCAAGTCTTTGGTACGAGATCTACTGACTGCCTCTTGCAGTGCCACAGCCCAGCACTGGCAATGAGATAGTGATAGTTGATAGCACCCACCCATGGTGTCTTTTAAATACCTTAACTCCAAGAGAAGAACCTGAGCATCTGCTTCTTGTCCTGTGGTTTTAATCACCTCCAGATACCATGCTGCCACTACAGAACTAACATAAGCATACCTGCTTTGTCACCAGGCTCTCCTTTGACTGAGCTGTTTTGTCTGTGACTTCCCCTTGTTGAGGTGGTGCCCTGGATGCTGGGTTGCAGGCTAACAGAGAGGGGAGAACTCCAACTGTTTCTGCTGACATTGGGCCAGAGCAGCCAGGAGTGCAGAGGACAGAGGTCCAAAAAGCAGTGAGGCATGAGGAAGAGCAGTGGGACCGCTGCATGTTGGATTCAGCTTAGGTTGTCTGGAAGATAGAATTAAATCCATACAAAAATTTTGCTCACTGTGGCATCAGGGTTGTCAAAATATAAGCATAGGTTTATTAGTTTTGAGAATTATGTGACTGAGGTAAAAACATTAGCCACCATTGAAACAAGTGTCTGCAGTGATACTGGCATGATAGCCCTGCAGTGGACCCTTCTGAAACATGTTACAGTGGGTTATTTAAGGGACTATTCTTGAGAAGTGCCAGGTTATGTCTCCAATGGCCATTTCTCTAGCAGCTGTGGAAAGTACACACTTGCAGCCTTAGCAGGTTGTCAGATGTTACACCAGTACTTTTTGGAAGGGAATTAAGTCAAAACAGGGACACACCAAGTTTTTGCAAAAACTGGGATGAAGCTTCAGTGTATGAACCTTGCAGTGGCTGCTTCTCCCCACCTATGTCCTAGCTGTGTCCAGGGTGACTCTGACAGAGGAGGCTCCAGTCAGTAATGGTTTTCATTTAAATAATCAAGTATTAGCAGCAGCAAACAAACCTTCCATAACTTCATAATCAGAGATAATGTGATGAGTAAATGAGAATATAGGAAAGAGCATTCTGGAAACTTCATTCACTGCTAAATAACAATTTCTTGAAAATTGTGAATGCAGCCTATTACTGAGTCCTGCCACTACCCTCCTTTTATCTCTCTTCCTAGCAGGGGCAAGGTCCATGGGTGTAGGAAGGGTAAGTGCACTGTCTTTACTCCCCAGGGATGCTTTATGGGCACTGTAAAATGAGATTTCAATTTTGCAGACCCGTCCTACTGGGCCCAACAACCTTGACAGGCCCTCTGGAGCTTGGGACCCTACGTTGGGAACCGTTGCCTTGGATTTTAAATGTGAAATCAGGACAGCATCTGTTAGTATTTAGTCTGTTATTTAGATGAACCTGGATTTTGGTATGGAAACCTTATTAGTATGAGACAGCACTCCTTTTTTTTTTCTCATATGAAATAAAAATCATCATCAGCTAAATAGATCTGTAACAAATTTTATTGATGTATTGGGAGGTGCAGACATTCCCAGTGTTAATTAAAGTATTGTCACATGCTTTTCCAGGACAGGAATTCAGTTTATTGGTGTGGTTCCATACCTTCTGCCTATATGGTAGAGACATTCACTGCTAATCAGATGGCAGGTAGCCATGAGCCTTCAAATGTCTCTGTGTTTCTCCCAGAAGCATGTTCAGTTTTATTTCTCTGCTTCCTAATGGAGGATTTCTTTGCCAAATAACTTGTGGAAATATTTTTCCTGTATTTCTTCATACTTTTCCCAACAGAGAGTATCTTTCTATTTCAGTTTTCTTTCTTTGTCACATTGACCATAATGTTGTTCTTTCTGGATTTCCTGCGTGCTTTGTTTATCCAAGTTTCTGTTTTCAGTTTATGATGATTCTTTTACACTGATGGAGCATCTGCCCATAATTTGCATTTCTCTATTGTGAAAAGACATTTTGTTACATTGAGGCTTTGAGTCAGGGAGGAATTGAAGTTTGGTTCGTTACTTTCAGAGATGACTTTGGGTCATCTAACTTCAATGTCTGAGTAAGCATCCTGGGCTTCTGATACAGCAAATAAAACCTCCACAGAGAAGTCCAGAGCACTCTGGTCTTCTTGATCATGGATCAGATTGTCCTGAGTTGATCTGGGGCAGAGGAAGGTATGTTGTCAGGAAGGATGTTCCTTCTCTTGCTTTTTATGGAAGGTGGTGATTCTGCTGTGCTGTTACAATTCTTCTATCTCACATAGAAACATTAAAATGCTAGATCATGGTTTCTCTGTTTCTCAAAGCCTATACCAAGGTTGGAAGTAGATAAGAGTAAGGGACTAGTAAATCTAGGAGTGGCATGATGTATTCAGGATGCAAGTGATTACCCATCCAATGCTACTGAAAATCTTGTGGAGAACTTTTTCTGCCAACACAGTCTCCACAGAGGAGTCCTGGGAAGGTTATATCAAGGCTGAAGTGCTCATTGCACAGCAGAGCTTACAAAGATTCATTATTAGATCCCAGGGTGAAGACATGGGCTACACAGGGACAATTCTGGCCTTCCATCCTTAAGGTTCTAAATGATGCTGAGGTTGCTTTATCTGGAGCTGCAGCATCAGCCCCTCTTTGCCAAAGTCCCTGAACAATACAGAGGCACCTCTAAGAGGGACTTTCACAAGCTGTTGCGCAAAGCCCCCTTCCTCAGTCTTTAAGAGATGAGGGGATTTGGTTCAGACTGAGGAAATTAAGAAGTGTCAGAGAACACTGTGCCTTTAAAAAAAACAAACCCCAAAGAAACCCCAAAACTGCAGGGCTCCTCTATTTTCTCAGTTAATGAACTCAACAGTCTGACAAGTGGACTAATGCCCACCTTTCATCACTGCTGTAGACAATGCTGATCTTAGGGACTAGCATATGGATTAACTATTGATTTGGCTTCCATTCAACTGAGATCTTCAAAATAAGATTGTCCCATGCTGTGCAGTGCACATTTATACAGCCACTTAGGAAATATTTTGCTTTTGTCTTGCCTATTAATCAGAGCTGCTTGGAGTAAAGTTGTCAGGAGGTCGTTACTACCTGAGCCTTTTTGTTTTTTGTTTTTTGACTGCTGGTCCTATCATAAGAGGTAAATTCTGTTTCTGATGCAGAAATTGTCATTTAACACGGCAAAGGCAGTCTGTCCACTACTGCTCTCCATAAAGTGTCGCTGGTTTATTTACAATATTGGGTTATAAAAATAAACATACAGGGTGAGTGAAAACTTGTTTCCTTACTACAAGTGATCTTAACAAAGAGCTTTCCGGACTTGAAAGGCAGGGAGAGTAAGGATGATACTGTGATTTAGGTTTCTGCAGTAGGAAACCTTTTAAAACAGCTCATAGAGATTTTCTTTCTTAAATGGCTGTATTGACCTTTAATACACTTGTAGACAAAATT
>VWZY01001947.1:78997-123492 GCA_013399075.1 Chloroceryle aenea
CTGGATATGAACATGCAGCTCTTTTGGGTCTCGTTTTGCTGAGGATGAGAAGCAAAGTAAAATTTTTAAAAGATCCTTTTATTTTAAGCAAAGTAACGAAAAAGTGGTTTGCGTGTTGTTCATACTCTACTGGCGAAGTTTGATTTCTCTGTTTATCTGATTCTCCCTTACTTTCATTATAAGGCTGTAATTTGAAGCTGAGAAGGAAGTTTTGAAACAGATAATGGGTGGAGATCAACCTATTTTCTCAGTGCTTTGGGACTTTCCATGGTAGGAAACTTCTTTTGTTTTGCAAAAATTGCATCAGTTTCATTGGCGGGACATTGTGAATAGCCATCTGATGACCACAAAGTGAAAAGCTAGGACAAGTCTTAAGACAAAGTAGGGAGCCGGGAAGAGATTTCCTTCTCCTCTGCTGGGCTGTGTGCTTTGAGGGACAGCAGCTTCGATGCCTGTGGGAAGTGGGTGCTTGCTTTCTCTGTAGGTAGTCACGCTGATGCTGAACAGCCTTCAGCTGTTCTAAACCCACAGCCCAGCTCTCTGCCTCTCACCAGGCCAATTATCCATTTTATCCAGCTACCAACAGCTTTGAAATCTCAACGTTTTAAGTACGCCTTCATCTGCACATACCGCCATAGCTTTTCTTTGTGTGCTTTGGGAAGGGGGGGCAGTGTATGAGAGATGTTGTCAGCAAAACATGTTAAAGATGATGAGCCAAGAGATGAGAGAAGAAACAGCGAAGCAGGCAGTCGTAGCGTGCGCGTGTATGTTTGCGTGAGAGGAAGAAGCGTTACCTTCTCTGCGTAGTGCCATATGCTGCACAGACCTGAGGTCCTGGGGCTGCTCAGCAGAGCCCAGTGTGGATGCTGTGATGTGTCTACATGCATTGGGGTCAAAGTGTAGAAGGAAATGCTGTTTGCAGCTCTTCTGGCGCAGCCACAGCAACCACTCACAGAGCGTTATGGACAAAAGTTTAAGAGCAGGCTTCACGCTTCAGTTTTCAAAGCATGACCAGGAGTCATGCAACAACTCCATCTGATGTGGAATTGCAAACAGAAATGTAGTGCAAGGGAAAGACAAGACAGCCTGAGGCCTTGTAAAATGGCATTTTATGATGGTGAGAGTCTCCTTAGAACATGTTCTGGGTTGGATTGTTTTGTTACAAGAGCAAAGTATTCAAGAAACTGATTGTCTTTTCTGCTGGCAGCAAAACAGCATGACAAAGTGTTGGGCAAAAATAGAAACAGTAAAGTCCTCAAACAGAGAATCTGGAACATGAGTCTAAAATTTAGGATTAACTATATACTTGTCTTTCATGGAAAATTGTCTACATGGGGATCACACACTAGAATGTTGTGGAAATGTTCAAAACATGCTTTCCCAAATAAAAAAATATTTGTATTTTATTCTCAGAAATATTTAAGGAAGTATGATACCATCCAAAAAGTCACATGTGCAGATATCTTCAAGAGACTGTCACTATCTTCAATGAAGAGCTGCCTGTGTGTGATTCACCTCCCGTAACACTGGCCCTATATGCACTGGATGTTTAGTCTAATGTGTATGCTTGCTTTACAGTCATGGAGAGATGTCTCAAGAGACTTAATTTAGCCCATCCTAAAATAGTTGTCTAGAATGAGTGAGATCACTAACTTACAGCAGGTTTCTGTTTCACCCCTATGGTTTACTGGGTAGCTTACACTAGTTGCTTTTATTTTTGAAGGTTGTTAGGTGAGATGTGACACTTGGCTTCCATTCAGAAAAAGCAAGCTCTGGTATTCTTTGGTGGCATCTAAGTCGTCCTCCCATCAGCTAGGAAACAGCACTCTGGTTTTCTGTTATTTACAGAGTCAATATTGCAGATGGGTGTAACTAGCTCTAGAAGAACCAGTACTTCTGCCAGCCATTGCAGGTCTGTATGCAGGGGCCCTGGTCTCCAGCAGAAGATGGATTTAGCTGCTCTGTCCAAACTGTAGTATGCAAAGGTTGCTTATGTAAAGTGCTGTGAACTGTGTGTGTTCCACCCCCTAAGGCTTTGGTGTTTGGTTTTTTTTCTTAACCACTTTAGATTTTCTGGGTCAAGAGTTACTGAGATACATCACTGTATATCATGTAATATGTGCATCACTTTGAAAACCAGTATTTAATCAGTCAAATAAAGTGTTTACAGAGTCTTCTCCAACATATCCCAGCAGCACCCTGTTGCTGCAGTAGCTCCAAGTGCGTGACACTCCTTTCTAGTCTGATGTGTTTCTGCAGTTAACACAGAAGTACATAATCTCAGGTATGAAACTGCCATTGCTTTCCTGCAAGTCTGATAATTCAGTAAGAACTGCTTTCTAAAGTACTTGAAAATCTAATGAGATNGCTACTCCCACCGTAACTACAGCGCTAACAGAATCAATCCTTGATTAAGGTGGCTCTGGAATAATTTCACCCCAATGACAAAATTTCAGGAGCTGTGTAGTGAGTGCCTACCGGGACACAGCTGGCCAGGCACCCCCGCAGGGTGCTGCCAGCCCTTCGCCTTTGCCTTCCCTTCTCCTCACCCCTTTATAAAATGCCACGCACCGCATCTCAGAAATACACGAGAATTCCTGCGTGGCGGTGACCGCGGTGGGCGATACGGCCGGCAGGGCTGGCCAGGAGGGGGCAGCAGCGCACCAGCTGCCGGCCTCGCGCTGCCCGCTGCCCGGTGCCAGCCGTCCCGGTGCCCGGTGCCAGCTGTCCCGGTGCCCCGCTGCCCGCCACTGGCTGCCTGCTGACCAAGCCACAGCTCCCGCCGTTATCAGCCGCCGGCAGAGCGTAGGCCGTGCTTCTGCATATNACATGTTAAAGATGATGAGCCAAGAGATGAGAGAAGAAACAGCGAAGCAGGCAGTCGTAGCGTGCGCGTGTATGTTTGCGTGAGAGGAAGAAGCGTTACCTTCTCTGCGTAGTGCCATATGCTGCACAGACCTGAGGTCCTGGGGCTGCTCAGCAGAGCCCAGTGTGGATGCTGTGATGTGTCTACATGCATTGGGGTCAAAGTGTAGAAGGAAATGCTGTTTGCAGCTCTTCTGGCGCAGCCACAGCAACCACTCACAGAGCGTTATGGACAAAAGTTTAAGAGCAGGCTTCACGCTTCAGTTTTCAAAGCATGACCAGGAGTCATGCAACAACTCCATCTGATGTGGAATTGCAAACAGAAATGTAGTGCAAGGGAAAGACAAGACAGCCTGAGGCCTTGTAAAATGGCATTTTATGATGGTGAGAGTCTCCTTAGAACATGTTCTGGGTTGGATTGTTTTGTTACAAGAGCAAAGTATTCAAGAAACTGATTGTCTTTTCTGCTGGCAGCAAAACAGCATGACAAAGTGTTGGGCAAAAATAGAAACAGTAAAGTCCTCAAACAGAGAATCTGGAACATGAGTCTAAAATTTAGGATTAACTATATACTTGTCTTTCATGGAAAATTGTCTACATGGGGATCACACACTAGAATGTTGTGGAAATGTTCAAAACATGCTTTCCCAAATAAAAAAATATTTGTATTTTATTCTCAGAAATATTTAAGGAAGTATGATACCATCCAAAAAGTCACATGTGCAGATATCTTCAAGAGACTGTCACTATCTTCAATGAAGAGCTGCCTGTGTGTGATTCACCTCCCGTAACACTGGCCCTATATGCACTGGATGTTTAGTCTAATGTGTATGCTTGCTTTACAGTCATGGAGAGATGTCTCAAGAGACTTAATTTAGCCCATCCTAAAATAGTTGTCTAGAATGAGTGAGATCACTAACTTACAGCAGGTTTCTGTTTCACCCCTATGGTTTACTGGGTAGCTTACACTAGTTGCTTTTATTTTTGAAGGTTGTTAGGTGAGATGTGACACTTGGCTTCCATTCAGAAAAAGCAAGCTCTGGTATTCTTTGGTGGCATCTAAGTCGTCCTCCCATCAGCTAGGAAACAGCACTCGGGTTTTCTGTTATTTACAGAGTCAATATTGCAGATGGGTGTAACTAGCTCTAGAAGAACCAGTACTTCTGCCAGCCATTGCAGGTCTGTATGCAGGGGCCCTGGTCTCCAGCAGAAGATGGATTTAGCTGCTCTGTCCAAACTGTAGTATGCAAAGGTTGCTTATGTAAAGTGCTGTGAACTGTGTGTGTTCCACCCCCTAAGGCTTTGGTGTTTGGTTTTTTTTCTTAACCACTTTAGATTTTCTGGGTCAAGAGTTACTGAGATACATCACTGTATATCATGTAATATGTGCATCACTTTGAAAACCAGTATTTAATCAGTCAAATAAAGTGTTTACAGAGTCTTCTCCAACATATCCCAGCAGCACCCTGTTGCTGCAGTAGCTCCAAGTGCGTGACACTCCTTTCTAGTCTGATGTGTTTCTGCAGTTAACACAGAAGTACATAATCTCAGGTATGAAACTGCCATTGCTTTCCTGCAAGTCTGATAATTCAGTAAGAACTGCTTTCTAAAGTACTTGAAAATCTAATGAGATTCTGGATAGGCCTCTTTCAAGTCAGCCAGTCATAACATTCCTTGAGAAATTGCTAGTAAAAAGTTTCTTACTGCTTAATAAGAGGTGTATTATTCTTTGCCCTTGAAAAATCTCCTGACTTAAAAAAAAAGGCTCTTCTATTTTCTTGAAACAGGAAAGAAGCAGGGAGGTGGTTTAGACATCTCAATAAGGAAAGGAAATAGTAAAAGCAAATTTCCAAAGAACTACACAGACAAAACATCTGTCGCCTTCATGGAGAGGTAGGGTACAGTAGTGTGAGCAGATATATAGATTTCATTCTATGAAATGACCAAATTGACAAGGATCCTACTGATACCAGATTCCAGTACTACATTGTAGAGTACTGTGTGCTGATCTGCACAGCCTTGTCTGCCCTTACCCTGGGTCCCATATCCCAGAGAGTTGGGGAAGAGCATGGGAGGCTTGGTGCCACATTACACTTCAGCCTCAGTCATGGCACTTAAGGTTCTCCAGAGTAGCCTCTCCATACTGGGGAGTTAATGAGGGAGAAAAGATGATCTCAGTCCCCCAAAGCTGTGCATATCCCTTGCTCAAAAAGTTTAACAGCATTCTGACAGTAGTTGATAGCCACAGTTTTGAATGCTGATGCCATGTAAGATTTAGATTTACTCTGCATTGTCCACCACCCCTGTGGAATAGCTGAAGCACTGCAAATTCATTCTCTAGCTTCCACTATGCTAAATTTCCCATGTAGACAAATGTTTAAGGCCATTTTTACAACAGATGAGATGATATGATTTAACATATTCTATGCCATGCATTTGCTTCCATATCCTTGCACCAGGAGATTTACGTACGGTTCTCACTACATAGCAGAGTGTTTTGATTAGGTCTGGGGTTGTTATTTTTCTGTTGTAAGTGCTTCTATTTCTTTATGTTTAGCACATAGGACAAAGCATTACTGTCAGCGTTTGGGCTTTTTGTACCTTGACTAGTGTAAGAGCAGTTGTAGCAGGTCAAACCAGAGTTCCAGCCCTGTCTCAAATGGTGGTGATTACCTAGGATCAAGGAGAGTACATAATGTTTTTTCTGGAATACTCTCCCTGCTCCCACTAATATATGATTAAGAGGTTGTTTGAAAGAAACCAAGGATTAAGTCTTGTTTTTTTTCTTTTTTTTTAACAGTGCTCAATGGAATTTTTTTCCATAAACTTGTTTTTTTATTTTTTTAAAAACTCTTACAAACTCGTCAACTGCAGTGTCCTACAGCAAGATGTTCCCCAGGTTACCAGCGCTTCCACAGTGCTCCATGAAATTAATATTCACATCTATGTATTTTTGATTAGCCTAGTTGTTTCATTTGATGACACTCCAGTCTGTATTGAGACAATGAACAGTCTTTTCCTATTCAGTTTGTCTGTCACTCATGTTTATAGACCTCAAACAGATGTTTGAGTCATCTGTTTCCAGAATGGAGAGTCCTACATAATTTAGTTGTTCCTTGTACAGAAACTGTTCCCTAACTTTGATCATTCATGCCGTCTTTGTCCTAATGTTTTAATTTCTGTTGTATCATTTTTGACCTGGAGTGAATTAAAACTGCATGCAATATTCAGAATGTGAGTAGGCTGTGAATTTGTACAGTAGCATAATGATATTATCTGTCTTGTTTGCTATTCTCTACCTAGCATTTTCTATTTGGATTTTTAATCACTAATGAGCAATGAGCTGAAATTTTCATAAAATGGTTATAACCTCAAACTCTCTTTCTGAGTGGTAATAGTCTATTCAAAGTCAATGTGCATCACTTTACATTTCTCTGCATGGTATTTCATGTGCCATTTTACTGCCTAGTCAGTGAATCTTGTAAAGTCTCTTCTTCATGATAAGCCCTTGTCTTTACTTCATTGAATATGGTAATGTTCTCAGCAAGCTCTGCCACCTCACTGATAGCTTCTTTTCGAGCTCACTAGTGTTGAGAGCTGGCCAGACCAGTGCATTCAACTGTGGTACCATTGGTAACCTCCATCCCCTGGGAAATCGTGCTTTTATTTCTATGAGGTCATTCCTAAAAACTCAGACTTTTATTAAGGGGAGAATCTCCTATTTGTTTCTTTATGCAGGGATGTTGCTGCATTGTTGTGGAAATCCAAGGGAACCATATCGACTGCTTATCACATCTATTCTCTCACTGGGCTGTGAAATGGAAATGCAATTGTTGCTTCTGCTTTCCACAACCCATATGATCTTGTGTTTCAGGTTCTCTCTGCAACATTAAATTATTAATTTCACAGGACCATATTTGGGTTGTGCTACTTGCCTAACACATTGTGCACATGCAACATGTCAGGAATCCTGTTGGGGAGTGATATATACTGCTTTCTGAAGTCAGGGGGAAGTGTTTATGGTTCTTATTTTAGCTCCATCAGCAAAAGAAAATTAAGGGAGATAGTGCCTCTGTGGCTGAATTTGTGGTTTATTGAAAACTGTGGCAGAGCCCACAAGATGAGGAGAGAAAATAATGTTTGATTTTAAATATCAACTGCTGGCTGCAGCTGCAGCTTTCAGCGAGATTTTTAGCCTGGTGTCTGCCCCATTTTCTCTGAGCTTCCTTTTACTGCAAAAGGAGGCTGAACTGCAACAATGAACACTCCATGACTTAGGTTTTTTAGTACCTAAGCAACTTAGGCTTTAAATGTCATAGATTTGATCATAGGTATTATCAGATGTATATTATTTAAGAAGGGTCCAAAGGCACACACACAAAAAAAATAATTATTGTTTTAAAGTCTGAATGCGTAGCAATGTTGGGTTTTTTTAAATGGAAGGTGAATTATTTAAGCTGTCTGCAAAGGGCTGAGTTTTTATATTTACATTTTATTGGGATCTCATTCCCTCAGTGAACTAATAGCCTCAGAATTCACAGTTACAAATAAAGCTGCTATACTCTTACGACTGGTGACAACTTCTGCAAGATGAAGGGGAATTAGTCTTTGACCAAATAAAGAATACCTGTGGCATGGCAGTCCCATGCTGATGAAGACAGCTGTGGAACTGTAAACATGCTACCTTTCAACAACCAAGGCTTTATTCATGTCTCAGAAACACTCCTGAGATTTGCATGAAGCTATGAAGAAAAGGTTTTTAATGATGATTTGGAAAGCACTGCCTCAGTCTTAATGTCTGTGACTAAAATCAAGCACAGTGTAAGGCAGTGTTGAAAAAGGACCTCATGCTGCCCAGGAGGCCTGTTGTGGCCTTGTTCTCAAGAGGAATATTACTCAGACTCTTTAAGATGGAAGACCACCCAGTCTTTTCCTGGCAGGTTGGGAAAACAAACAAATTACCTTCTTTGATGGTTGGGATAAGAAAGTTATTGGTAATTACTGCCTGTAGCATTTTACCCCCTAATTGTGGTATTCAGCCTGTATTTTCTGGCTGTGTTTACGCAGTTCTTTAGAACACTATTCATATTTGATTTAGGTGTTTCAAGTAATGTCAGACCTGTAAAGCCATTTTTCATTCTGCAGACCATTTTCTGCACTTAGGTTTACTCCTGTAGTCCTGGATAGATGATAGCTCTGGATAGAGCTTCTCCACTAGGATCCAGCTAGTCTTGATTTGAGCTCTTCCAGCAAGACTCCTTACAAAAAAGCAGATTAAAATTATTGAAAGAAATCTACTTCTGGGTTGCAAACTCATCCTTTGCTTAGCCAGTGCCCTCTTCCAAGGGCATTCCTGCATTACTCTGTACTGTGCGTGAGGATTTATAGCAGCTTATAAAACTGAAATGGGGGCATGTAAGTAATATTGTCATCTGGTCTCAAAGAGATTTTGTTACTTCTTTCTTTCCAGCACTTTTCCCAAAATTTCTTCCAACTAGTAAAAGAATTTAGGTATCATTCCAGCTGCAGTGTTGCGGTACTGTCTTTTAATGGCAGCTCTAGAGAAAAAAAAGAAAAAGATGGAAAAAAGTGTGGATTTATCACTGGACCTTGTTATGTTAATTATGAAAAACTAAGGCAATAGTATGAAAATCATAAATAAAATTGAATAAATCACAGAGTTACACTTTTGCAGGTGAGTCTTGGAAATCGGAGTATTGCAGTACATGCATATGCAGAAAAAGCTGTCTGTGTTACCAAGTAGTATTCAATAACCTTTTCCTTTGGAGTGAAGAAAAGCTGTCAGTGTCACTACTTACTGCTTAGTCCCTATCCTCAAGCTATGCTGCATGTGAAGGCATGTGCTTTATTATGAGCTATTTGTGTATCTCAGTGCAGACTGGCAGTTTGTAAAGGGAGATAACTAATACAGTGCCATTTTATGTTGTCAGTGGAGAGCTCATCTCTGAGACCTCACACTGAAAAGTTTTGAAAGAAATACAAAACAGTTGGAATTAAATTGTCTTGGGTTATGTATTTATTCATGAGAGAGACAGAGCCTCTACCTCTGAATAAGCTTAAACCTTATATGACACTTTTCTATGCTGACGTTGCTTATTCTTGCATTCACCCCAGGTAATTTTGTGTGCTTCTTGGAGCCTGATGAGATGGATCATTGTTACTTCTTCTCCCTTTTTATCTTCTCCAAAAGCATTGCAGAGAAGGAGCAGACTTCCCCTTGTAAGAGAAATAGGAGGTGACACCAGAGTCACAACACTGCAGCTCTCTCAGAGAGAGAGGACATTTTGATCTTACCCTATGCATGATCTCCCTTTTCAGGAGGAGGTAGTCGTGGCCATGGGCTCCTTGTCCTGGCTGGGGAGAGTGCTCCAGCCTTGTACTCCTTTGCCCGGGGGCTCTGTGCTGTCGAGCAACATCCAGCTGCACCAGTGTTTTCAGAGGTAAACTTAGGTCATGTACCCCTTCATTATCACCTCAGAAGAATGGGCTCTGATAATCCTGCTACCTGTACTGCAAGAAGATGGAAAAGAAAGTGAATAGAGGCAAAGACTTGTTTTCCAAGATGAAAATGGAGACTGAGGTATAATGCAAGCCTTCAGGAGATCATTTGATGCAAGTTATTAAGGAGGAGGCTGTGGCTTTCTCACTGAGAGCAGGTCTTGCAGCACTGGCAAAAAGGGAATAAAGCCGATTGCTGGAAACTGAAGTTAAGTCAGCTTTACCCTCAAGAAACAGGAAGCAGTTTCTTAGCACTGAGGGTAACCAAGCATCAGTCAATTGACTAGAACATAGTCTGTGAAACGAGAATGGTTACATTTGCAAAGCTGTGTTAGCTGAGGTGCAGCAAGAAAGCTGGGGTGGTTGTTGCAGGGTGGAGGGTCGTGGCAGTCCTGCTGCTGCTGGACATGGTGCGCCTCAGCTGTCAGCTCCATCACCCACCTTAGTGGGCCTGTTTGCTGAAATGTCCTCAAATAGCACACTTGTACCACTGTCAGCTTTTATTAAAGGCAATGATTATAATCAACTGTCACTCTTTAGCCTTTCAGATGGTGATGTGCAGTGTTCAGGAGGGTTTGGCACACCCCACCCCCCTCCATATACCTTGGGCTAGGTGTGTTTTGAGGTGCTTTTCTTTTTCCTTTCAGTTTTTTTTCACACATAAGAGACTGACTGATAGAGATAGTGAATGGATGTTTGCACCATAGCTTTGAGGTTAGGATAAGTCTGGGATTTTTTTTAAGGAGGGTGTCTGACCTGGGAAAGTAAAGGCAGAGTAAAGAACTTTCCTCAAGTCAGTTAGGAGCTTGATGTCCTTCACCTTCTTATGCTGATCATCTGGGTAGATCCCACTGCATGTGTGGTGGGGTCTGAAACAAACACTAGTACAGGTGCAGCTTTAATCTCCTGAGAACAGTAATGTTGTCTTCATCTCATTTAAGAGTTTGGCCTTCATGTGAGTATCCCGTGTCAAACTTAATGGCTTGGAATAGATGGGAAGTAGAACAAGATAATCAGATGGTCCCTGTTGCCCTAAAGCGATGAAATCCTAAATACTGAGGAGTGAATTAATAAGCATGCATCCCAGTAGAACAGGTTGGGCAGTCCTGAGTTAGAACTGGAGTGGCACTGCTGTCACTGCTGATTGCTTTCTTATTAATCAGCTATTTTAATGGTAGTGTCAGCATGGTCTGGGAAGGTCAGAGAGGCACTTTTGAAGGAAGGGTTTGTACATATTGGAGATGTCAACTATATGTTTACAAGTTGGAAGTCCTACACTAGCCCTCTACTCTCAGGAGCTGGTGCTCTACATGGAGCAGAAAAAAAAAAGCTTAAGAAGCAGCAATCTGCGACCATCTTCATTGGGTTGGAAATCAGATTTGCATGGAAACAAAGCTGTAAGAATTTATTCTGCTTTTCTTTATGTCTTTTCAGACATTCAGATAGTACTGCGTTTGTGGCATGAGACAGGGAAATGCCATAGTAAGAACAATTAAAAATGCCCAATTCATTAAATAACAGTGGTGCTGACATTTCCTGGGGTTGTAGCCTGAAAAAAAGTCTAGTTCTTGCAAGTAACGTTGTTGAGAAAGGTCAAATATATGGTTGGGTATTGCCTAGAGATGAATAAAATGAATAGTGTTCCCCTCAAAAAGTACTTTTAAAGATGAATTGTGTGAATGCTGTGGGATGGCAATACTGGTACCATACCACTATTTACGAATTATTTTATTTAAACTGTTCTTTTTGCAGTAGAATATTTATCAGCATTAACTGTTGATAAGTAAGTAGTTATGGTAATTCACCACATAACTTGAACTAATATATTTTTTCTGGACCAGGCTCCATCAAAGTACACTTCACATTTCCTATTAATTCAAGAGTTCACCTACCAGTCTTATAAACACCATGTGTACTTGGTAAGAGCTGAAACAAAGAACTTCTCATAATTCTTTTAAAGTATAATTGCACTTTGCAGAGAGCAACTCTAGATACCTTTGATCCCGAAAGCATGTCACCTTGTACTTTTATGACCAGATCCTGCAGACATCCATGAAACCAGCAATAGTCAGTGTTTCAGGCGTTAAGTCTATTCTTCTGGCAGTGCTAAAAAGTTGGACCAATTTGAATCCAAGCTCTCACCAGAGCTCTGTTTAAGTGCATTCATCCAAAAGAGAACTTATCAAGACCAAAATGTTTTACACTGGGGAGAAATAGAATTTGAATGTAGAACAGATGGACTTAAGAGTGACCTTCTCCCCTCCCTTTCTTCTACCTCCCTCAGAAACAATTCCCTGCACAGTTCCTTCCCACCCACATATTGCTTTCTATTTGATTAAACTCTAGTGATTGAAATTTCCGTGAAAGGCTCATTTTCCTTTCATGGAGTTATTTGTTTGGTACCTTTACAAAAACAGATGTTCATATTTTCTGTTTCTGCAGGCTGATCTTATTCCTTACTGCAGGTGATCTTACATGGGAAGTGTAAGTATGAAGGGCTGGCCAAGCTGGCAGGCATGAGGAGGAGCTGTAGGATGCCAGGGTCTTCAGTTGAAAGTTGTCAGTGCTGGTGGCAATGTACTAATATTAATGTCTGCTTAGTACAATGGGATGACAACAACAGGGGGTGAAAAAGTCTGAAAAAAGGTGTTGCATTACACAAGTCAGAAACATGCGTCCTGTAATTATGGTCACTTAGCTCTCTTTCATCTTACCTTGGGCAGTGGCAGTCATGTTAAAGTTAGCTTTGTTGGGGCTTTCCCAAATTAGAGAGGGAGATAAAGTTATGGATAAAAGAGAAGCAGCACTTTTTTTTTTCCTCCCCTCTTGAAGGTTAGCACTTCTTTGTGATGATCACAGTCCTTTTTCTCAGTTTGATTTAGGACATACACAACTGTTTACCGCTTTCCGACCTTTTCATTTATTTAAAAAATTGGAGGCTGGTGGGGTGAAACAGGAATAAAACTTGGCAAACAGAAAAATTAACCTATTTAAGATGATGTAGGTGTCCAGGTGTGAGAGTTGTGAGCTTGAGCAAAATGTCTTTTGAAGTGAATGAAGGATGTTGTGTTACATGGGGGTGCGTAAGGCACTTAACCACACAGTACCTGTTGTTGGGAGCTGGGCTAGGACGCTGCATACTTCTTCATACCTGAGAGCTCAGCAATGCCAAGTGACAGGTGATTATAACTGCTCCCCAGAGCACCATTTTTAAATGGAATGGGAAAGATGAATGTTCCTTCTGCCTGAATATCTCATCTTCAACCTCTTAGTGACCCTTTTTAATAGTTGTCTAGTGATTAAGGCTGCTGGTGGCTCTTGGCACCACTGTCAATCTCTGAACTTCTCTGAGAAGCTGAAACGGGTAGGTCTGACAAGACGTGATGAAATTCTGTTATGGAGATGTGTAGAGATGCTCATGATCAATTTCGTTTTTTGTTTCCACTGAAGCGTTACCATTTCACTCATTGGGCTAATTTTTCCTTGCAAGTATGAGAGTTCTTAACTGAACTAAAATGTGTGGAATATAAATACTGAAACTCTCCATGGATTCTTTAACAGCAAAGGTAATTTTATGATAGATAATGCCAGAGGTTGTATTAGATTGTTTGTCATTGTAAATTTTAAAATCAAGTTCAGATGTTTTCCTTTAATTTAATCACTGAACAGTTTAACCACTATCCTTGCATTAGAAATAAGACTGAGTTCACTGAAATCAATAATGAAGCAGATGAGACCAAATGATCACAAAGTCCCTCTCCACATCTTAAAAATCTGTGATTCCTTATCTGTCAAATCAGCAGACATTTAATTTTAAAATAGGGTAAACCTCTTTCCCCCTCCGTCTACTTGCATGGATTCATATTGATAGGCCTCAGAGATTTTGTTCATTTTGCTTGTACAAGCTAGTGGTTAGTAATCCATAATCTTTGATAATATACTAACTGAACATACTCCTTTTCCTTCAGGTGTGAGTCTGGTTTTAGATTTTAGCATTGAGAGACCACACCGAAGACTGCAGTGAACTCTCTGAACACAAAGGAGAATAGAGATGTGTTCAAATGGCCTGCAGTGCTGAAGCTGCTCTCTGCTGGCCAAGCAGATACAAGAGTTTCACCACCCTCTGTGACGTTTTTCCATAGTTCATTAAAATTACTTTCTCCATTTAAAATAATCTGTTTGGTAGTGAAAGGCCATCCACAACTTCTTGGCATGGAGGGGAGGTTTCCTGATGCGCTGGAGCATCCTCTAGATGCTCCCCTCCTCCAGGGCAGTCAGGTGATCTCTGTCTCCATGATGGTTTGGAAAGGTGCTGCATGACCCGTTTGAGTGCTCATAATTCCTCCCAGCCTCCTGTCTCACTATTCCGGGTCTAATAATTATTTTGTTCCTGGACTATATTAGGCTAGGCAGTGTCAGGATGGTTCCTGCAGAGAACATTCATTATGTTTTTCTCAGCAGCCACACGATTTCACATGGACATTGAGACAGGTCATTAGTTATGGGATGCTTCTTCTGATTTAGCTATTAATTATTAACTTCCCATTTTTTTAGTTGTGAATAATGGCTAAAGCCAAGAAAGCATTGTTGTATATGATAAGTTTGAGTAATTGAGCATAGCTAGTATGTGTTAATTGTTCCTTTTATACACATGTTTAAGAAGTGTTTAAGTGGCTCTGGGACATTAATTTTAAACACAATTAAAACAACATAACCTGTTAACAATTATTCTCTGTGCATTGTTTTGATATTGATGGGTCCAGATCTGAGCACAGTAATTAAAAGGAAGCACTGTTATTGTTGATCCCACAGATAAACAAATGCTGATTTCATGCTGTGAGCTGGTTAATCAAGTTTATTTAACTTCTTGTTAGTGATTCATCCCAGTGACTGTGCTGGGAACCTCTTTATTTGAGCCTAACAGTATAATGGTTCTGGCTGTCTCCAGTTTCTCAGCTGCTAAAGGCATTTCACTAATTGCTTTAAATAGACTTTGGTGACATCTTAAGGAATGGCATTGTTACATATATTAATTAAATCCAGTTTGGGACCAAGGCCTTTTTTACCTTAAAGTGAGGACACGCTTTGAGACCTTGCTGTCCCAACTGCTCCCTGTCCTGAGCAGCAGCAGCAGAGGCGATTATGTTTCCTCTGAGGCTGGGTGGGCAATTTGATTTTAATGATACTGCAGCATGCCATGTTTAGCCTCACCATTTGCCAGTGTTCTTTAAGCCTGTTAAAGAGACTGCTTCTGCAGCTGCAGTAGCTCTCCTAAGGAGACACTCAAGTTTTCAAGTCACATGTCCACAGCCAGATGAGCAATCTCTCTTAGATCATCTCTGCATTTTGGGGTTCCATGTTGCTCAGGCCCCTTAGCAGCATCAGCAATACCATTTACTGTCAAGTCTCAGCAGTGGGAGAATCTTGCCGTGGCCGTGAAATCAACAGTTTCAGACCAGGTCAGCACCATCCCAAGGGACACCTGGCTGCTCACTAGGACACGTCAGTGAAGAAATCAATAGACCAGCTCTTTGTCTTGTGCTTTTGGCTCTGGAAACCACTGGTGCTGGATAAAAAAACAGATATTTTAATTACTACTTTTTTGGTTTTCAGTCTTAAACTAGATTTCCAGGAGGTTTTTTTTCCTCCACTGTGGATGGAGGTAAAACTTCCAAAGGGGCTAGAGAGCAATGATTTTGATCTTTTTCAGGTTCTTGGTACAAACTCTACCAATCTCCAGAGTTAACTCTGTTTTTGTACAAGGATGCAAAAGCACCTTCCTTTTAAGCATTTGTAGGCAAGTACGTTTTGTTCTTTCCATTGCATTACTTCAGGATAAGGTCTTCTAAAATGACCTTAGTTTCCTAAATCTCAGTTTCTGAGTCCTGTGTACAGGTAATGTCTTGGTAGAGATTTCATGTTGCTAGTCTGAGCAGCCACACTGGCTTTCTTTTCCCATCAAGGGTTTCTGAGTTGAAGCTGGTGGTATTCAGTGATCGCTATTCCTGTAAGAGCCCTCTTCTCCTTCCAGCTGGCTGTGAATATAAGTTTCAAGAGGCTCATTGCGCTTGTCCAGTCTCTGGAAAATCTCGGTGTTAAAGGCACATTCCTCCATGTCACAAAAGGCAACATCAGATAAGTGGGATGCCTGGCCATCACTTCTGAAATAGTCCACAGTCAGAATGAGCAGGAGTAACCCAAGGCCAGTAAAAACGTTTCTGTAAATAAAATGTGTATCACACTGTTTTCTTTATATTGCAGGGCAACTATAGGAGTATTCTGTGGGGAACACTGCACCACAGACCTTAAATAGCAGTCCTAATGTTTAGATTGTATTTTCATATTTTCTGTGTTTTCCATGCCAGATTTCTGGGACCTTTGCCAGGCTCCAAGACCATATAGAATTAATTGTTAAAAAGGAAAAGAAATATTTCTTAAGTGCTAGAGGATATGCATGTCTGATCTAATGAACAATAGTTTGGTTCATTTATTAATCATTAATTGTAATTTACTCAAACATTTTTTCTGTCTGGAAGGGAGAGGTCTGGGACATAGGAGAGCGATTCTCCTTGGGCTTCTGTATTGAATTTATATATACACAAAACATTTCTGCATTCAATAATCTAGAGTAGATAGGACAACATTTCTGCCAGACAGAGATGTAGAAGGAAATGTAGGGGAATTTTCCTAGCCTGTCTGGATAGGGTGGTTGAGAGGTCATTGCAAGCAATTTAGCTGACATTATATTGCAGTCAGAGTTGAAGAAAGCTTGGAAGACCAGATTATGCTAGGTCTCTTTAAAAAAACATCCAAGATACTAACTGTTATCTAGTTTTGCAGTATGAGGTTGATTTACATGAGAAATCACGTATTTTTATTAGTATCTCAGTTATGCTTTGTTCTTAATCTTACTCAGAAGTTGTCTGTGGATAAACTTTATGGTCTTGATGCTGTAACTCAACACTCAGGCTGTTCCACCATCTCTGGCTCTGCATTAAGATTTTGATAGGCTAATTTGGTTTGATATTCTCCACTAAATCAACACATGTGGCATCTACTGGAATCTGTGGGATTTGAGCTTGTCCTTCTCAGCCACATTATTTTTTTGCCTAGCAGCCTGTTGAATCTATTGATTCTCATGCAGGCTTATGGCCTCTGATCTGCCAAAAGAGCATCAGGTATATGTTTCTATATGCTTTGCTACTGAGGCTTCAAAATCCCTCTTAACCAAAGTCCCTGCTTACATATTCCTACCATTCATTTTTATTGGCTGCACTAAAGTTGAATTCCTGTATCTTGATTTTTCCCTAATTCATTCTCTGAGCAGCTTGAAAGAATTCAACAGAAGACAAAACCTCAAAGCCCTTATATAATGAATTACTTTTAACCTAGACGCTAAAAAAGACAGAGGAGCATTTATCAGGAATGTTTGTGGGCTTGGTGGTTACGAGCTTAAAAAAATATTCTGTGGAAAGGCTTTTGTCCCATGACAGAGATTTAAAAGGCTACGGATTTGGATTCCAGCAGAGCCTCGGGCCTGTAATCATGTTTGAAATGTTCCCTTTCATAAGGCTCCCCGGCTGCAGCGGGAAGCGAGCCGGCTGAGGGGCTCGCCTGCAGAAAAGCCCATCACCTGTTGGGGCCCAGGGCTTGGGGACGCGTCCGGCTGCGGCGAGGAGCCCGGGCATGCGGGGCGCGTAGCGCTGGGGAGCCGGGCACCGGGCAAGGCAGAGTTTCCTTCCTCCTCCCCGGGACTGGCGCTGACAGTCCGGCCGCTGCGGCTTCCAAGTTGGAGAGGGGAGTTTGTGCGGTAGGCAGGGACAATGGAGGAAGAGGAAAGCCAGAAACTTGAGCTGTGCCTGGCTTGCTCGACAGACAGCAGACAGATGAAGGGTAAGTAAGAGAATCAGGCAAAAATGGGAGTCACATTTAAGCGTGCCCCTCGTTGCTGTTTTTTGTAACTGGAAGCAGAATGCATGCGGGAAGACAAAAACCGAAAAAGCATGTCTTTCTTGTGCTGATGGCTCTGCAGATTTCCCAACACTCCGACTTTGTGAGTTTAACTTTCTCCTTAGGGAAATTCCTGCCTAACCTTCAGAGCAGGGAGCATGCCGGATTGCTGTCACTGTTCGCCGAACGCTGCCTGCTGTGGAGGGTGCTGCTCCCACGAGGGGGGAGAAATGATGTCCCGTTCCCTTTAAATGCTCGGCATGCTTCACCTATGGCAGGGAAATAGCTCGTCTTTCATAAAAGTACATTTGAGATCATCTTTTCCTTGGGGTGTCTTTTAAAAGAGAGAGATTCACGGCAGATTGTCACGGGGTTAGTTTACTTTGTGTGAAACCAGTTGGGTTTGTTTTGGAGTGAAGCCAGGGAACTATAAGCGTGGTTTTCACGGTGGGTCGGCTGTGGTGCATTTGTACCATTACTGTTGTTCTGTATGTTTTGTCTAAAAGCGAATGAAAACTATTTCCTGGGGAATTTTACGTGGGTTTTTCCACGTGGAGCGTCCCATTCAGGTAGCATGACAAATCACTAACCTAATCTATAGCTATTAGAGTATTTGTGGAGCACCTGTGAACTTTCCCAGTTCATGTGGATTGTATTCTTCATAGGCACTTCAGAAGTTGTTACTGTGCTTCTGTGAAACAAATACTGTATGGTCCGGTACATGTGGCTTTAAAAAAAATCACACAAGTTTATGAGTATGTAATATGAGAAAATAGTGCGTACAGAATTTAAGAGGAGGAAAAAAAAAACCAAAAAACATAAAACCTTCTTTTTTTTTTCCCTTAGGGGTTTATTAATTGCTTGATGCTCTTTTGAGTAATCTTTTAAGTTAAATTACTGGACAGTGTAAGTCACGTGCTTCTGTGTCTGTATACATATATGCTGTATACATCTATGTTTAGTGGGATGGAAATCTTCACCCAAGGAATGTGTCTGGATAGGAAAAAAAAAAAAGCCGTCAGTAACATATTTCTACTGTATGGGTTTTATGAAGCTGCCTGATATACATGTGGAGCTAGAAAATCAGAGAGCTGACCAGTCTGATTCTGTGATTCAAAAAAAATTTGAATGCTGAAAGCTTATAACCAAATGTAGTAGTTTTGGCTCATATCCAATAATGACATTTCAAAGTTCCTTGGAAAGAGGGCTAATTGTAAAGACGGTGGAGTAAATTAGAAAGATCCAAATGATCTCAGATTTACTGCTGGCAAAAATATACCAAAGGTGGGTTTTACTAAAAATGTTAAATTTGTATTATTTTCTAAACTTTAAGTACTGATTGTAATTTGCTTCAAGGCTCAGTTTCATAGTATCAGTATGGGTCAAGTCCATACTTGTTCCTTTCTGAAATTATTCTGACAGTGTTCTCTCATGTCACCTGGGTTGCAAAACAGGGCTATTAAAATCTTCACAACATTTAAAGTAATGAAGCAAAGTGACTTTCTTGACCTTTGTAGGCTTCATGGAGGGTGTGACTTAGAAAAACTGCATAGCAGCATGTCTTAAAGGACTGCTTTCGTTTTTTCTTTCTTTTCTTTTTTTTTTTTTTTTTTAATTTCTAGCTCACAGCAATTAATCCTTCATGATAATCTTCCTGATAATCCTAGGCATACTGCTTCTACACTGCAGAGCTGGGCCTTTCCTGCAGTTATATCCACTGTAGTTATTGGTAATGTTACAAAATCCTGAACTTTGTTTTCATATCCCAGAAGCAACTGAAGTGTAAGGGTTACTCGAGCCTTTGGATAACCAAAGCCCTCCCCTGTCAATCAGCAAGTCTTGCTTTTGGTTGCCCTCTAGATTTGCTACTTTATTGAACAGAAAGGCCTTCAGGTTTTGCTTCTGAATACAAGGGAGGGAGAGAGGGAGACAAGTTTATGTCATACCTCTGTGTTTTCCATTGGCTTCTCTTTAGTCCTTTCCCAAGGATGGTACTTGCATAATTCATCCTTTCGCTACTCTTAGCTCTCTTCTGGGAACCATCACATAATCCTTCAGACATTTTGCAGTTATCTGTGGGAATTGATTTTCTAGGCCTATTATCTTCACTTGGAAGATACAGAAAGTTTGCCCACACTGTTATTGAGCAACTCCAGTTTAGCTTCTCCTCCCTGTAGCACTGCGGGCCACACAGTAGCTGTGGAGCTTCTGTGCCTCAAGGTACACAAGCGGGTTTCACCATCCCAACTTACAGCCTTGCCATCTAAGTCACTCATCCCTGTCTAGGAAGTGGCCAAGGAAGACTTTTTCAGCAATTACTAGGGGAACAACCCATATTCAAACATGACAGGGAGTTTGGTTTACAAAGACAGTCATGTGCTGCTGTGTGCTGTAACACCATGGGATCATGCTGAATGCCCAGGTCAGCTCACTGGCAAGACTAGCAATTAGTTTGCATAGTTTACATTCCTTTCTTTTCACTGGTATTTATACATTTTTTTTCCAAATATATGGAAGAAAAAGAACAGAATTTGTTGATCTTTCTAATATAGTATAAGAAAAATATGCTATTTTGGATTCCTTCTCAAGGTTTCATCCAATAACCAATAGTGGTAAAGCACTTTACTCGACATGTCTCTTTATGTTCCAAATAATTAGCTTTTTCTTGAACTATTGAAATGACCAAAGTGATGATTAGGGAAAGGCTTTACATGAGAGAGATTTCAGACCTAAAATACACATTCATAAGCTCTTAGTTGTGTTTGCCAGTGTAGGGTTTACCTGCCTTCTTGAGAAAGTGCCTGCCATCAATTCAGTGATTGAAGTTGCTGCTGTTACCATACTTGACGGGTTTATACCAAATTGCTGCACTTAGTCACCCATGCTCACGCTGACTCCTCAAGCTCCAAGGAAATCCCTTATTTATGCCTGCTGCCTTTGTTCCAATAGCCTCAGTGATATAACCTCCAGGCTCTTGATGCAGCAAATTAAAGATGGTAAATTCCAACCAGCCCCATCCCACCTCTTGTTCCTTCTGTGTAAAATCCATTGAAATGACTGTGCAGCTTGCAGAAACCATTTTGACTGACTGTATCTGGTGTGGCTGCACATAATTCTTGCAAGCAAAACTCTCCTTTTTGCCACTTTTCTTGAACAAGCTGAGTGTACCTGGTGGTCAGTGCTCTGAATTGTCAGGAATTGGTGAGGCTGGTTTTTTTTTAACTGAGTTGTGCGTGGAAAAGTTGAGTGTGTGAGAGTGTGTGTGTACGCATGTGCGAGGCTGCTGCTCTGAAAGTCTAACCAGGACTGTGCTTCAAAGAAGGTCTCAGAAGGTGCTGTGGAGATTGGAGATGGCATTTTGAATCCGAGAGTAAAACTTCCCTGTGCACCGAACCTGCTTGTATTTGTGCTCATCAAAGCATAGTGCTGCTCACAATCTGGGCTTTTGTGCCCGGTTCTGCTTTCAGGAGAGTTTTCCATGAATGCAAATGAGAAGGTGCTGTGGATATTTTGGAGTCCTTGACTATTAACTGTGAGTTTACAGAAACATGCAATGTCTTTGAGGAACTACGAGGGCCAAGTACTGTGAAACCCAAGGGAACTGGTTTCTCATATAAATTGGTGGGACATTACACCAGCAGCATCTCCACTGTTAGAGGATTTACTTTATTATCAGAGCTTGATGTTAGGTGGGACTTGGCAGGCAACTGACAACACACACCAGAAAGCTGAAAAGTCCTCAGTGTAAATTGGTAGACTGGGTGTCAACCTGACTAACTGAATCATAAAAAGCAGCAAGGAGGTGCCTGTTTGCAAACAAAAGCACTGTACAAATGACAGTACGCAGAGTTGATGGGCAGATAAAGGTCCCGAGGTGAAGAATGTCAGACAGAGAAAAATAGAGTTGTATTTTAAAAAAAGTAGATGAAGGAATTTCATACTCCTGGGGAGGTGCTGTAAAGGGTTAATGTGCACAGGGACATCTGAGGCTGCCCGGTAGAGATGGGGAAGGCTACATCAGACTTGGAGAGTCCTTTTCAATGCTTCTGGTTTGTTTTGTTGGTTTTTTTCTTGACAAAGGAGTGAGGGTTTTTTTCAAAGGTATTGAGTATCAAGGTTCCAGACTACACTTTTTCATACACCAGAGGGTTCATGTTACACAGTTACCTGAAGATAAGCCAGCACTTACATACCTTTGGTGTCTGCCTACCTCTTTTCAAATGAAATCATGTTTTTTAGGTTTAAAGTAGATTTTAAAGTTGTAAAATTTATCTGAGGTTTGGTTGATTTCTTTTTCTATCACACAAAACTTGCTTTTATTCTGTTTCTTGAGAAATGCTTTATTGGAAAAGTGATGTAGTATTTTCCAGTCCACTGTCCTGAGACATATAAAATCTAAGGGAGGTCCATGAAATTTAAAACCAGACCACAGCCAGAAATCAGGAAAAAAAAGTCTCCAAAACCCTCTTATTATTTTGCAGGTGTTTCAGAGCATTTTGAAAACACACTAAAAAAAAGATTAAGGATTTCAAGTCTCCTTGTCAAAGGAATTTTATCAGTTGTTATCCTTAAGGTTACTAGTTATGGGGCCATTAAGTATACTGGAGCCTATTGAAGAAACTTGTTTCTTCTCATGGAAAGCATCCTGTAGATTTTAAAGGTCAGGGAATAAGGGCCCTGTCTGATCTTCTTTTCAAGTTATATAGTATAAAAGGAACATCTACTTTAATGATGCTCACTTTTCTGTGAGGCAATACTGTGGTTCTGTGTTAAAAGTAGGTAAGTATTGTGCATAGCTTATGTAAGTGATTATTTCCGGGCCACTTCTTACATTGTGTATATGCCTAATATTGCAGAATATGCCATTGAACACTACCAGACTTCTACAAGAACCTAGCTTTTATATTATTTTCCTTTTCTTATCAATGTGAATGTTGGGATTAAAAATCCGTTTGGATTTGTTTGGCTCTTTTTCAGACCCAAAAAGCAGTTTGCATGTGACGTCACTAGACGATGCAGAATGTCTCCGATCTAAAGAGCATCTTTCAACCCTGAGTAGTCACAGTTCCTCTAATTCAAAGTCCACCCGCAACATCCCTCGAAGACATACAGTAGGTGGCCCTCGCAGTTCCAAAGAAATACTGGGAATGCAAACCTCAGAAATGGACAGGAAGAGAGAGGCTTTTCTTGAGCATCTGAAACAGAAATATCCCCACCATGCTACAGCAATAATGGGACACCAGGAGAGACTGAGAGATCAGGTATGAAAATGAAATTTGTATCTTGCTTTTTGTTAAACAGTCCTTGTAACTCATACAAAGTTGAATGTTACCTCATTACAAAAAGTGAGAATGTAACAAGGCATTAAATAGATTTTTTTTTTTGATGTAGCCTAAGATTCAGTTGCTCCCTTGAAATTAAAAGAAACAATAATAAATATGAAACTGTTCATCATTACCTTGGAATTGTTTGTTGAAGCTGACATTTTTGAAGAGCTTTACATTTTTTCAGTGTATACACACAGAAAGGGATGAAGGTGAGACTCTTGATCTTAGCTTATGAGTCTCCATCTACTTTTCACAGCTGAAGGGAAAATATGGAACAGCTGTTAACTTCTCTTACACTTTGAGTATTGGCACCACTGCCTGTGAATAAAGAAAATATCTCTAGAGTATGTCTGTACGCTCTAGCTGGCTCTGTTACCCTTTCATTTGTTTTCATTTCTATTTTTGAGTCTTTTAATGCAAACAGAATGGACTTATCCACAGGTATCTGTCTCCTCCAAGCTGTTTTGACATTCACATTGGTCTGTCAGCAGCATACTTTTAAGGTGGTTTACTTCTTCCCTGCCTGGAATTGCTTTTCAGCAGTGAAAAGCAGTGTAGGGTCAGAGGAGATGTGACACGTTGATGTATTTCTCAGAGCAGGTGGAGGCTGCCATCACGACAACCTTCAGAATTCAAGGAATGCTGTGCAAGGTTCTCTTCACAGTGTAACTCTGGGCTCTGGTTTTGGTTGCAATGATAGTTTAATCTGTTCAGCTTTACAGACAATCTACTTTCTATTCCATCATTCTGTTGTGGTGGGGTAGTTTTGTTTGTTTGTGGTGTGTGTTTGTTTTGTTTTGTTTTGTTTTACAATCAACCAGCACCATTTAGAGTTCAGGCTCAAAAGTCTTGTGCCCATTATTCTCAGTTTGAGAAATGATTGAAAACAAACCATGGGGGTGTGGGGGTAGTGTTTTATAGGTATTTCAGCACTAACAGCAAATTAATTTTAACTAAGGAATAAAAACAAGTTTGAAAAAAATATTGTACTCTGTTATGGGAGTTCTTACTGAATTCCCAGCCTCTTTCGAAGCCTTAGAAACCTCTGGAGATCACTACTACAGGTTTGGAAAAACTGGCATCTGGTAACTCCTCCTTACAACTTGTCTTTGAGGGAGTTTCTGGAGAGCCCAGGTGTGATCACTGCCTCAGAACAGAACTGCTAGAATCCATATGTATCCAGCTAAAATTGCTGCAAGACTTCAGCTCTAACAAGGATGATATATTCCTTACCTTTAAACAGTTTCCTTTGAAATTCTTTTTTTGTTTTTTTTTTTTTTTTCCCCCCTACCCACTTATCTCTTCCATGAACTTTAGTGACTGTGTGGAATGTGCTGGGTGGTGGATAAAGATAGCACACAAATTAAATAAAGGGGGTGGGAGGGGGGTGAAATCCAGAGATTAGATCTTTTGGAGTCATGTAAATATTTAGTTCCAGTGTTGCAGACACTGCAAACCCAGTTTGAACAGCCTACAGCATTACACCCTACACATTTTGTAATTTGAGCCTTTTCTGAAGGCAATAAATTACCAAAGGAATGCAGTAACTGTTTCTGCTATTTGTTTAAAATGTGTCATCCTTGATAATTTATTGAGGGTAAAAATCATGCGAATGTCTTCTGCTTCTATTTTTTGATGATTAGATATATGTATGTAGTGAGTTTTTAAATAATTTTAAAACAAAACAATTTCAAAATTACACTTAGAGCATCAAGCTCTATATCTTGTGATTGGGAAAGACTCAAGACTCCATCCTTTCAGCGTAACTTAAAAACCCCTATAAACTCAACAGAAGCCACATGAACAATATGCAGAAATAAGTTATACCAATTGGTTGCAAGAAATTTGCTTACTTGCTAAGTAATGTATCAACAGCCTGGCTCATCAGATGCAGTAAGATAATAATGGTCATGGCAAGACAGTTCAAAGGGCCTTCCTATGTATGTATATCTCACATAAAAAATATGTAAGATGTATGGAAATTAATTAAAAAGTCATGGTTTATTTTCCAGGTTGCTTTCCTCCCTTCTTATTTCTCTAGCTGCTTCAGTATCTGGAAAATGGCAATATTATCCATGGTGGGAATTTCCCCAGTGTGGGAGATGGATCAAATACAGTAGCTAATTCAACATCATTTTCTAATCTCTGTGTCAAATGGTGCAGCTGAAACATAAAACATCCCAATGTTTTCAGTCAGGAGATAGTCCCTTGGATATCGTATCATTTGTCTTCCAGGTTGCACTAAAGCCTCTTAGGTCCATAACCAACAAAAATGGTCCAGAAAATCAAAACTGGTAATCGTCTCTTTTGTTGTGGGCTTTCTTCTCTTGTCTGTTTTAACCATCATTATCTGAATGTGTCAAACTGGCTGCTGGTTTGCAGAAAATAAGTATCAGGAAAAAAAATTTTGATGTTATCACATCACACTGTATCACCTCCACTAGCAAGGTCAACTCTCAATGTTGTCTGTATCTTCCACTATGTATTAACATCTTCCTCCAGGCCTCATTAATTCAGATAAATCGCTCCCTGGATGTCCCTCCTGAGGACCTGTTTCTACCCTTGATAACCTGCCACAAATCGGAAGTAGAGTTGTGGCCAGGTAAAATGCCAGCGGGGATAACAGATATTAACTAATGTGGTAACCTGAAACCTCCCAGCTGTGCACACAGATCATCCCTCCTGCACCCCTCTGTTTTGCTCCCCTGTTTGTGATATCTTCTTCTGGAAAGGAAGACTCACAGAGACAGGGACCACCTTATATGCACAAGGGCCTTGGGATTCTGCTGTGAGGCAAACAATATGCAGCTTAGCTGTTCTGCATGGTAAACCGGGGCATGAGTTTGCCAGGGGTGAGCAGGCATGCCAGGCCTTGTGCTCCCCAAAACACCTGCAGGGGAACGCAGCTCCCCATGGCCGCAGCTCTTCCACCCACAGCCCAGCAGTTCACCCTCACACTGCAGGTTTTCCCCTGTGCAAGACAACCCTGCAGCCGGGCCTCAGAGCTCCTGCCACCTGGAAGCCTAGAGAGATGAAGAGCAACATCTTTATAGGGAATGCAAGTTTCTGCAGGAGTTTTGGATATCTTACCTCTGAAAAAGCTCTCTCATCTATGTTAATGAAAGAAAAGTGCTAACACAATCCCCAGGAAAGTCTGAAAGGAAAACAGTTGCAAGTCTTCTCAAGTTTGAGACGGTGTGAATCATCTGTTGCTGAGCTCATGGCAGGATGTGGTCACTCGCTTAGGTGCTGCTGGTTCCAGTCAGCAGAGAAGGAAAGACCAGGAACAATAGTAAAAACTGGGCCAGCAGCTGCAAGAATAAAAAAGGAGTTAGCAATTAAGAGGTTAAAATGCTAACCTGGCCCGGGGAGGGGGGTAATCTCTGCTGTGAACCTGTTTTACAAGTTACCTAGCTAAAAAAAAAACCAACCCTTTCTGAGGGGCAGAGAGCAAAATTGAGCATGTAGAAGTTTTTCAGAGCTGCAGCTTATGAGCCTGCCAGAAGAAAATGAGCTGGAAGGTTTGTCACAGCTTTCTTTTTTCATTGTTTGACTAGAAAATGCACTGGGAGGTGTGGAGGGGTCAAAAACAGCCCTAGTATTTCAGCCAGAGCTCTTTGAAGAGCAAACGATACTGGCAGATAAAATTAGATTTCAGTCAATTTAAGAAAAAAGCTAATTCTTCCACTGCCTGAGTGCCTAGAAAATGGTGGTTGAGGGCTTTTTTGTTACGTTCAGTTAGGTCTGAACATGACAGGTAACTCTGGCATCTGGGCAGGTGTGGTTAAGGTTACCATGGAGATCCATGATGTCATGCTTGATAGAGCATGTCAAGACAGCTAATCTAACATGTAGATGTTCAAAAAGTCCTATAGGCCAGAACTAAGCTTTATGCAAATAACAAAGTTACGCTGCAAAAGGGCAAAAGAAAACACGGCTGAGATATGGCGTGCGTTTTACCTGGCAGCTTGAAAGGATTATTACAGGATTCATCATAAATTAAAACTTTTGGAACTAAAGGAAGAGGATTTCAGACCGTCTCTGGCCTCACCTGCGGCATCTCGCATTTCGGTAAATAAGCCTCTTTTTCTCTGTACTTACGATTAAAAAAATGCTTTTGAAATCATGGAGTTTGCTTCACCACGTTGTTACTCCTGGCAGCAGGACCGAATCAATAAAGCAAGTTTTCTGGCATGGCAAGTTCCCTTTTCTCTTGCGAAAATGAGTTCTTTATTGAATGGACTGAGAATTCAGAATTATTTGAAAAGACATTGTAATGTATTGTGTTGATTATATGAATCATGCTGCAAAAATGTCCTAGGTAGTGTTTTGGAGGAGAAACTACGAAAGGAGACACTGTATTTATTTGTAGATTATTGCCAGATGTCTTTCCTTTAACTGTTAAAATAGAACCCTAAAATTACAGCAGCATTTATTCTATTATTTGATATCTGCAAAAATAGCAAAGCTGCTTTTTTTTATTATTATTTTTTTAAAGGATCATGGTATTAGCTGGCTCAAATGACTCTCAGTATGTGCTTTGATATCATAGTGTAATGCAGGGGCATTTCTTAATAGGTTTTTGTTTTGTTGTTTTTTTTCTTGGGGACATCTACATTCGTAAAGGGTAAACACATTTGGAGGTAAAAGTCCAGCTGCAGAAAGGCTGTTGGGACTTCTGGGTTTAGCTGTAAACAAAAGGGGCTATTTTCACTCCCCCAGGAGAGAGAGTAAAATCCCTGGGTTCTTAGTTGCAACCACTTTTCTGCTTACATCAGTCATGACAGATCAAGTAAACATCAGTACACAAGGGCTAGCCCCCCTGCCCCCAGCTCTGGCACTGCTGTGATATGGTAACGGGAAACAGGTTTAGGGCTACAAAGTTTGTGGGTTCAAATTGCTCAGTAGGAAAAGAGGTTGGTCTAGGTGGCACAGAGTGGGGGCTCGTGGTAGTTAATGCCCGAGTTTAGAGGTGGAAAATGAGAAAAATCTTAGGTTCTGCCTAAAGACACCTGAGAAATATAAACTTGAGAGAAACTTCAGTTCAATGTGAATCCTCTGTAGGATTTAGGGAATGAGGAGGCTGCAGAGTATGGTAAGCACATTATCTAATTCCAGATATAAAAAAAGGGTATAAAGGTTTTATGATGTTCTGCATTGCTTGATCAGGCAAGGTTAAATAAACTATTTTTTGGAACATGCATTGATTATGAAAGTGAATGGATAGAAAGGAGTACAAAGTGAAGAAATCAGTAACTTTTTTTTTTGGTCACAGGACTTTTGCTTTTAGTCCTAGTTAGATCTTGAAACTAAGTCAGTAATGGGAATATTTTAGAATTAATTTCAATTTAACCTTTCTCCCAAAGTCTGAGTGTTAATTATTTAGTACTAGAATATGTACAAATGAAAATGTGTTAAATGACCTAGCATATTTTGCATTCATTACGCTTTTGCTGGTTGATGCCATGAAATGGGGTAGGGAGAAATTGATTTAGCGTTAATATTGTGTGAATAATTTTCTGTTGTGTGCCAGTTAAAAAGCAGAGTTTAAAAATTACGTTTTATTTGAAAATATACACAGTGTCTGTGAAGAATGTGATTTTAATCTGGATCTATGTTGCTGCAGATTTTTCTAGTTGAGAAAATCTGTTTTGTTGAATTGCTACTTGGTTCACATACTGTTGCATATAATGCGTCATCAAAACATACCTGTTTTTATCTGAGAGGTCATTGTCATACAGCTAGGACTTGGTGTCGTGTCAGCATAGGCTGTAGGTGTGTGTTCAGGGGAAAAAAAAGTTTCAGAAGTTGTTTAGGAGATTTCTGTGAATTTCTGCCTCCTCTCCACCAATGGGTACTACCCCCCTGCCAAAATGAGACATCAATTCCTCCTCCTTCACGGATAGTCTTTGTAAGCCCAACAGAGCACACTGAACATTCAGGAAGAGGAGACCCTCCACAGCATCCACACGTGTCCCCTGTCTCATGTAACATCTGGTACAAAAATTTATTGCCTTCCAGTGTCTCTGCGTTAAAAGCACCTAAAAAAATCTATGCAAACGAACATATGAAACATGATTACAAACTTAAATCTCTGCTGAATTCCAAGCCCTTAACTTTTGTTTATGGAAGGACGCAAGATGACGTGTCCATTTGTTTTGAGTTGAAACATGCTCTTTAGCCCCCAGATAATGCTGGGGCTGCAAGATATTTATAAATGGCTCCATAGATAAATGAACAAAGAGCTAATTCATTAGCAAAGTAAATGGATTTACTTTGTATTGACTATAAGTGAAAATGTTGAGGAAGAAAAATATTCCTAGTAGAAAGTCTCAGTGGAAAGTCTTTCAATTTGACTCTTTAGTTTAAAAAAATAAGGCAACATATTAAGGTACATATTAAACTGCTAGCCCTAAGGTATCTCTGAAGTAAGTGAAGTTTAGCTAGAGTGGCAATACTTGCTTTGATAAACTTAAGTTTCTTCATTTGTATCTGTCGAGTAAGAGTAATAAAAACAAAAACAAAGTTGTTCTTTTGAAAAAGCAAACAAAACAAAGCTGCAAAAAGGCTAATAAAGCAATTCCTTTTCTTTTTCCTTCCCTCCCCCGATGCAAACCACACACCAGCGCAGTTACTTTGCACCAACAGGATTAGTAACTTTGCTTGTGTGGCAACGCCTCTGCATTTTAAATAGTGTGTATTGTTTGTAACTCAGAAGTCCCAGGTGGTTATTACGTGCTTACCTTTGCTCACGTGAATTTTGTACCTGTATTTTCCTAATCTAATTTTATGACAAAGAAAAGTATTTTGTATTCAGCTGACTGAATAGATGCCCACAGTAGTCTTGTTTTGGTGATTATGTTTAGATCCAACAGAGAATACAGGCCTTTGGTATCCCTTAAAACACAGTTCAGACAGTTGCATTCAAGAGAGTTGCCCGTGGAAACCTTGACCAGTTATTGTAGACACCTGAGATTCATTAGGTCTTAGAAATTTATGCTTTTCTAACAAAAATGTCCTGAAGATGTGGTTTTGCACATACTTAGTGTAGTCCTGGTGCTTTCCGGGTTGCCTTTATAGATGACTACCAAAAACTGCACCAAAGCAGTCAGCAGATCGCAGATGGCTTCAGTGCAAGACTGACTTCTTCAGTGGTGATGGAGATGAAACCCACGTCCAGTGCAGTGGCCTGGCAGCATCCACCCCTGTGGCAAAGGCACATTCTACCTTCTCTGAACCTATGCCTGATGCCCTCCTTTCTCTGGGGGTTCTTGGAGGTGTTTGGGATAGGCAGACCCTGCATTTTCCCTTTTGAAGTCAAGCCACTGGACAACGATGTGTTACAGGACTCGGTCTCAGTAGCCTTGTGGTTTGCCTCTCATTTCAGCTGCACAATGAACCTTGTCAGAGAACTGCATAGTTGAGCTTCTCTTTTCATGATGTTCCTGACCATGAGGACCTTGCACTCCTTTCTTCTTGGCAGCAAAGTTTCAGGAGTTTGTGATGGAGAGGGCCCTGGCCCTGTGTTGCTTTAGCCTGGTTATCCAGGTCCTCTGCCTACCGATGGAGATGTGGCTGTAGAACTACCTTCAGGCTTAAGCAACCAGAAAGCCTAATCTTCACCTCCTTCTTCATGTATCCTGCAGAAGTAGATTGGAGTATAAAGGGTGTTTTGCCATTTCTGCTTCTTCTAACTCTGCTTCTAAAGCAAAGAACCTCACGTTTCTGTGCTTCGTGTCCAGTTCAAGGGTGAACATCATGGGAGATGTCCTCAGAGCGCCATTCTAGATGGGGCTTGTCAGTGACCCTAGAGTTAATTTCATGTCCCCGCTTTTGAGCATTTGTGACCGAAGTGAAAGTGAACAAGGAGTTTGTGACAGAACTGAAAATGAAGCCCCAGTCTACAGTCATCTTTAGCCATGCTGGTTTTGAGAAGGCATTTTCTCTCGTCCGTAGTTCTAGAGGTGTGTTAAAGAAGGTGTGAGGATTGCTTGCAGTTGTGGAGCTTCACAGACAGGCAGACGTATTGGACGAGTGCAACAGATCTTGCTGGTGGTAGAGCTGAGATTACAGTGTAACTCCCCTAGTCATTGGTCAGGGGGTTCTTCTGTAACCTGTGATTAACCCTGATATTTATGAATGTTTTCCATGTCTCAGGATCATTTCGCTGCAAATGGTTGTGAATCTGCTTGGCTTGTTATCTTTTCAGCTGAATAGTCCTGTTAGCTTCCCACTGGGAACATTTTTGTGCTCTTTGCACATTGTCACTGGGAGGGGAGCATGTATTTATGTCAGTCATTAGCAAAGTAAATGCAACTCCGGACCATTGCTGCTGTACTAACACCATTTTCCAGTTGATTTCTAACAAGGGCAGATTGCACCAAAGTCACCTGGTTATCTGGTTCAGTTTCACCATAATTACTGGGATTCAAGTCTCTTTTCTGGTCTCAAATAAGAAAACAAGGGTAAATAAGAGAAGCAAATCACTTATATATTGCAATTTCCTTTCTCTTCAAAGGAGTTGAGTATACCAGGAGAAACAATGCTATTGTTAAGATAGCAGCCAACACCTGTGACTGTGACAGCAGCCACTGAGATGTGTGTTGTTAGTATTTACCCAATCATGATGATTGTGCCAGTTCAGTAAATTCAAAATGGTTTGGTTTTCAAGGATTTTTGTCACTAATTAGTGCCTTTTGTACTACTGAATTTTGTATGGCCTCTTGTGTTGTGGATTGTAGTGATTCCATTCATTCACTAGGAGATTTCTACCTTGGTAAATGCTGAGTGCTGTCATTTGTTTAAGTACAGCAAAGGTTTTCACTGGCTGATTAATACACTGCCATAGGTGTACTTCAGTTTAAAAAAAAGCCCAAAACATAAAAATTTAAATGATTTGTTAAGGAAAGGAATAGAGAAGCTATTCTCTTAGGTTATGTCTGAAATCCAGAAAGACCAATATGTCTTTCACCATGGCTTCTGCTGTGGGCTCTTAAGGAGATTCTAACAACTTCTCAGCAGATGGATGTTAGTATAATCAACCATGTGCATCATGTATGTTCTGGCATTTAGTAGTTACAGGTTATTTTGTCCCACATCTTGAGATTTATTTTATCTTCCAAAATTATGTTCTTGTTAGTTGTAACACTGGATCTTCTCTGTACTTGCTGGAATGTCCAGTTCTCTTTTGGATTGCTAAATTCTTGACTGTGCTAATGTCTTGTGACTGCAAATTCCAGAGCTCAACAAAGTTTTAAGAATATTTCAGCCTCTAACGGGTTTACATTTCTTACATATACATTTAATAGACTGTCTCTATGCTCTTGCATTGATTTCATTCCAAATACAAAAAGTAATTGCAATTCAGTTTCATTCAAAGCTAAGTATTTTTTCAGTCTGGAGGGAGACATCTGTCTTCCAAGGAAGGAGGAAGGCAGAAAGAGGAGGAAGTAAACAGTGAAAAAATAGAAAGTTAAACCTTTTTTTTTTTTTTGCATTTGAAAGAATTTGAGTATGATTTTAAATTTTACTTGATACATTCACTTCCAGATATACTATATTGCCAGGTGACTAAGCAGAGGCTTTTCCAATTTGCACCTATTTTGCGGGTATGTGGCTGTCTAAAGTCTAGAAACAGAACTGCTGTCAATGTCTGTGTATGAGCTTTGGGCTTTCTTCCACTGTGCTTTGAAATCGTGATTTTAGCTGCATTTATTCATTTGTAGCCCTGTTTTTAGTAACACAAAATAGCATACATCAGCCTGTTTTAATTAGTAATAAATTACTCACAGAAAGAGCAAATATTTGTCTTTGATTAGAGTAAGAAAGAAGAAATGTCACTTAGCTTCCACTGACTGAATAAATAAATAATTGTATGACATTGGTTGGTTGATAAATAACAGTAAATATTGTTTGGAAGGAAGAATTATTATTTAGCATAATGTAAAAAAAAAAAAAAAAGTACATGAAATGAAAACAGTTCCATTAAAAAGTGTACCTGAAATAGATAATTTATAAAATTTCCTATAGAACTTAAAACACTGGTTTATTTCCTTTTTTTTTAAGAGAAATTATAATTTCAGTAAATTCTTGATCTGTGTTATATTTTTCACTAACAGCACTCGAAAACTTCACAGATGTTATGGGCTGATTTCATCTTTCATTGTGCATGTCACGCAATCTTTATTTTTAAAAGAGCTATTTCATATTAAAATTGCTTACTAGCTTTGCGTTAAAAAGAGACCATTATGCCAACATATGTTATCCAGGGATATGGAAGAACATTGGTGTTTCTCTGGTCTTACACCCAGGTACTGTGACTTGCCAGTAACTGCTGCCCGTATTTTGTGGGGTTTTTACTGATAATCACTAATGTTTCAGTTGGGTTTTCAGCTGCTAATCCAAGATGCCATCATTTTGTCTATGTATGTACCCAGCACTGCGGGTACAGGTGGAATGGTGCCTTCTGCCAGCCCTTACATGCTCCTTTGTGGGCGTGGAGCTGAGAAGGGTTTCTATGCTACCCAGCCTGGGGACTCCCAGTGTTTTACCACAGGCAGTTAGTATGGTGTCTGTCGCTGGAGAATTTAAATGAAAACGTGTGATGGAAACAGCATCAAAAGCTTTCTGGAAATCAGTGGAGAACTTCTCTCTCCTGAATATCTCAAAAGGGTGGGGTGGAATGGAGCGAGGAGGTGCAGATCACAAAATGTTTTTCTTGGCCTTTGTGGTGCTGGTATTAATGTCAGTAAAGTTCCTGCTGACCGGAGTACAGTTGGCTCAACCCCCCAGCAGGTTGTTTGACCGATGCACTCTTCCTCTGATATCAGATGTAAGCATTTAATTTCTGGCTCATCTGCACTTCCCTTCTGGTTTATTTTTGCCAAGTGTTTTCCGCAACGGACGCTGTGGCAGCCGCCTTCCCGCGGGACAGGTCCTGCAGGCACCTGCTGCTGCTGCTGCTCCCTGGCATGACGGGCGCTCACAGCTCCCTCCCTCCTGCGTGCCCAGCAGCTGACAGGCACTGCTGTGAAGCCAGGGCTCCCAGCCACAGCTTTCTATTCCAGTCCTGAACAACTGGGTTAATCCCACACTGAGCCTGGGACTCTACTGCAAGTAGGAGTCGGGTTTCTTCCCGAGGCCAGTGAATACCTTTCAGCAGTGCAGGACCATTGTGGAGGTCACGTATGATAGTTGGTTGCTTCTGTAGCCTGATTGCACAAGAGATTTCACCACAGCATTAACTATTTGTATTACTCTAATCACACTGTTTTTTTACTGTGAGTGTTTCACCCTCTTTCTTCATTGCTGTATCATCACCTCCTTGGTCTCCAGTAGTAATCCATCCTGTCACAAAAGGGTAGTTCTAGCCCATGTGCAAATGTGTATTTATTTGTTCAATCCCCACCCATATGCAAGCATGCAACCGTGAGAAACCAGTATTTTTCTATACATGAGTCAGTTACACACCCGGATGTGTAACAAAATTTCACATCAGACCAGGCTTTGCTGCATATAGGAGAAAATCTGAAGCAGCAGGAAGAGGGACTCATTCTGCTCCTGATTCTTTAGCTCCATGCTGGTGGCAGTCTGCAAGAGAGGGGATGGATTTTGAGGAGGGGGTAACCACTTGTGCTCCTGTGGCACAGCCAAGAAGAAAAAGGAGCCTTGCAGCTCTTTGCTGCTCCTCTGGTGCCTCTTCTGCAAACCAGGTACAGCTCTGATGAAAAGCCAGGGCTTTCCTCTGTGGGGCTTCTGTAAGAATTAGTGGAAGATTTTGGATAGATCATGTTTTTTTCAAAGACTGCTTCATGTAAGAAGAAATGTCTTTAAGTATCCATTGCTATTACCCTATTGTCTGTACGTGCTTCTACTTTGAAAGGCACAGAAAACTTGAGGTTACTGCAGTACTTGTCAGACATTTCTGAGAGGTAGACTGACAGTCTACTGAAGAAAGGCTTCCCTTGAACCATGTTAAAATACAATTTGATTTCATCTCGTGGTTTCAATATTTGTCATATACTGAACAAAACCCCAGATGCTTTCTTCTCTAATTATAGACAGTGCTTATATGTAAGGTTTAATCTATTTACTGTAAGTCTTTCAGGATTTTGGAGTAACTGCTACTCTGTGGGCCTCTTCTGAAATGAAGTGTTAGAAAACAGTGGACTCCTACTCTGAAGATACTTGGACAGTGAAGATCAGTGAGCTGCTTTTTTTTCCCATGTCTTCTCTTGCTTCCGCTGTATATTTTGGGTTTGAGATACCTTTATTCCTCATGCTGCGACAGCAGCTATTGTTTAGTTTTAAAGAAACTGTGAACTCACAAGTTCCGTCTTGTTTCTGCATGACTTAAACTTGTCTCAGAGATGTTATTTTGCCAAGAATGGTTCCACTTATTATATGTTGGACAGATTTCTTTGTGACTCTGTTATATAGGCAAAGCCAGCTTGGAATGTAATACTTTATAAAAGGAGAACCAAGGAAATGAAAACAAAAAAAGTTCACAAGTGCTCAGACAGGCACTTATGCTTCTTATGCTGGGATGGAGTTTTTTAATGTAGTTTTGTAGATTTCTCACAATAGCTATTAGTGTTGTACTACTAGAGAAAGAAGAGGTTGGGTTTTTTGTGATATATCACACCTATATGGTTTCAGAGGTAGAAGCAAATAATCCTGAATTGATACAAAAAAAATTTCTTGTTTAAGGTGATCCCTCTCTGTGAAGACTGTTTTTCCGAAGGAGACATATAACCTTTTAGATTAGATTTACTCGCTGTGTCGCATTTTAAACACAGACTAAAACTAATGCGGGGTAAAACCTACAGATGTATTGAGTCACCTGGCAAAACAAGGGTGGCTTAGATAACCATTCAGTGCCTTATTGTGGTAAGATAAACATGGAATTCTAGGTATTTTCTACAATAAAAGAACTTATGTGTTCTTTTGATCTGTGCTTTCTGCTGCTACTTGTCAGATTTCCCTGGATACTGCCAAAATGTCTATGCTTTTGTCGTAGTCTTTCTTTTTTTAGGATCACTATTAGATTTTAGGGGCAAAATAGCTTTTCTAACTTCCTCTGAAAAAAATCAGTCAGACAAAAGTTATCAAGTCTTTCAAGCGAGGTTTGTCTAGCCACTGCTGTTTTGTTTTGGGTTTATCTTCCCTGTGGTTTGAAAACTTTCTTGAGTGTCTGGGTTCTGTGATCTTTCAGAGGTCTTTTAAAATGCAGTCATCACTTCAAAATGTTCACTCTGCCTTCAGATAGTTTCAGTGGAGATGAAGGTGATGATCTTGTTTTACTTACCTCAATATATGGAAAGGACCTGTGTTTGGAAATAAGCTTACATACTGCTTGACTCCTCAGTTAACTAAAGCAGCCAGCCTGATTTCCTATTCCTGTCTCTGCCAACCCACAAAATCACCTGCATTTGTTCACCCAAATTCAGCAAAGTATCTGATTCTGGCAGCCTCCTGCTGCAATAACCAGATTTAAGTTATTTTATCTGAAATCTGAGATGGAGGGAAAGAGTTAGGTGTGAAAGAAAAGCCTTGATTAGCTATGGAAAACGTTTCACCTTGTATCAGTTTTAGGTGTGTTGTGTGTTATACTTAAGAGAAGAATAATTAAATCCTTTTGCAAACAAATGACCAGCACAAGCTGCAGCATTAACAGTATATTGTGATAAACAGTATATTGTGATATCGTGCTCAACAAAAACACATAGTTTCTCTCTTACATGACTGGACCAGTTTGGTTCACAAATAAAGGGAGAATGAACAAGTTTCTTGTTGATAACAGACAGGTAGGCAGTCATAACCATAGCTTTGCTCTTAGATCATTTGTAAGTTCAGGCACTAAGAAGCATTGTCCTGTACTCAGCACTGGTGAGGCCACAGCTTGAGTATTGTGTTCAGTTTTGTGTGCCACAGTATAAGAAAGATACTGAGATGCTGGAGTGAGTTCAGAGAAGAGCCGGTAAAGGGTCTGGAGAAAATATCTTCTAAGGAGCGCCTGAGGGACCTAGGGTTGTTTAGTCTGGAGAAGAGGAGGCTGAGAGGACACTTATTGCTCTCTAAAACTACCTGAAAGGAGGTTATAATGAGGTGGCTGTTGGTCTCTTCTCCCAGGTAACCAGTGATAGGACAATGTGAAATGGGCTTAAGTTGCACCAAGGGACGTTTATGTTGAAGATTGGGAAAATTTCTTTTACTGAGAGAGTGGTGAGGCCTTGGAACAGGCTCCCAGGGAGGGGGTGGAATCACCCTCCCTGGAGGTGTTTAAAAAATGTCTGTATGTGACACTTCAGGACATGGTTTAGTGGTCCTGATAATATTTAGTAAACAGTTGGATTTGATGATCTTGAAGGTCATCTCTAACCTTAATGATTCTATGATTCTATGAAAAGTCTGCCCAGCTCCACAGCCTCTCTCTTATCTCTCCTATCACTTCGTTTTCATCTAAGAGGATCATCAACCAGTTGTTTTTCATCTAAGCCACCACTTCAGACATATATTGGGCACAATGTTCAAATATCCCCCAAGAGAGTGAAGTTGGTTGTCAGCAGTGTAATAAAGGCACCATTTTTCCCAACTGCCTTTCCTGAAAGGTCTGTGTAAATATGTGACAAGGCAGATGGTGTGTAGTAACCAAGCTCTTCCTATTGGAAGGTCTCAATATGTAGGAATATACAAACATCAGACTGACTTCACCATCCCAGCTGGGTGTTTGGGTTATCTGCTGTTCATTGCAGATGATTTCAGAAGCATCTGATTAAGTTGTTAATACAAGTGCTGGTTTTCAGCAGTACTTTTTAACTGATAGTATGATTACAATTTGCTTCTGTGGGTCCAAAGTGGGATCAAAAAAAAAAAAAAGAAATTGGTGCTGAGATCTGGAGACATTGTGGGAGTTGTAATTCTTTTCCTCAGCCTTATCCCAAAACATATAATCAAAAAAAGTTAATAATTTGTCATTGGAAAATTTCTTAAATAAATACTGTACTACGAGCTCTGTTTGGCATGCGGGAGAGCAGCTGCTATACATTCACTTAGAAGAGAGGAGATATTCTTTCTTATCTGCAGGGCTATTTCTTTCCTGCCAGATTGTGCAGGTCAGAAGGGATAAGGGGTAAGATCACAGGCTTTGAAACAGGGCCTTTCCCCCCTTTTTCAAAATTAGCAATCTCAGAGTAAACAGGACAAACCCTGTATTTGTTGCTGTGACATACGGCTATGCTACTTCACATGAAAGCAGTGCAGTCTTAATCTAAGCAGTTTTATACAATCTGAATTAATCCAACCATTAAGAACAAGCTCAATGTTTAAAGATTTGCAGATACTGCTTCACAGGCCAAGGAACTTTTCAAGAGTTTTGTTCAGCCACAGTGTTAGATAAACAGAATGAAAGCAAACCATGATGCAGTTGTTCTGCTTGTTCTTTTTTTTGCAAGTTATTTGTTCACCTTCCCTCCTGCATTATAGGCTGCCACAAATTGTTTGTAGAGTACACTGACCTTTACAGAAAGTCTAGTAGTAGAGAGTGCTTAGAGATCACTGTCTTGATAGCTGGAGAGAGAAGATTATTATAGCATCCAGGAAACTATCTAAAGGATGAAATATCAAAACGATACAGTTTCCTCCCAGCTGCAACCCTTTGTAGATGAGCCAGAGGTGTATTAGCCTTCAGCATGGCTGGACCACTGGGACAGGGCAGCTGGTTTTGGTCCAGGGAAATAGCTGGTCAGTGATGCCAGCATAGTTCTACTCTTCTTCCTGGAAAACTGAAACTGAGGATGTGATCTACCTGTGGACACAGCAGGGGAAGGCCATCATCTGGTTGTTTTCAGTAGGTTTTAAGGACAAGGATCAGGGTGCCTTGAGACTTGCTGCCCCTTGGGTCTAGCAAAGGGAGAAGTAGGTGGTGGTTAACATTTGAAGAAATCCTTGGATTGTTCCAGAGATTGGTAATAGAGCACTCTTGTCCTGGTTTGCCAACTTGAGTTTAACACAACATTATTGAATTTTGTTGCTCAATTTTTTTTCAGATTTTTTTGTAAGTTTGTGGTGAAATACGAGTTCATTCACTGGGAGGTAAATATAGCTAGAAGTGAAAAATTTCCATAAAGAAGAATGTTATATGTGGTTACTTCTTGACACAGTTGTTGGGAATATGCTAAAAGGCAGCTTTTCTAGAAATGTATCTTGTTACTGGGATCTGGGCTTCAGTCAAGAAATTCACTCTGCTTAGGCTGTGAAACAATCGCATTACAGTCTTTTGCATTAGGAGTTTGCCATGTTGTCCTGTCAGGTACACATTATCTTGTTACAAAATCAGAGTGTATCCAACCTCAGAGAGTATATTTTAATATATTATCTTCTGTTTCCTAAATATTTCATCATTAAAATATACAAAAAAAGCAATTCTTTAAAGATGTGAATACGGATGGGTGTTAGAATGGTGATTTTACAAAGAAAATTACAAATAAAGCAGGCAAGGAAATATTTTAGTCAGGTTTGTGAGCATGTCCTTTGGACTAAAGAGCCAGAGGTAATGAACTGTCAGACCAAAGTAACCATCTTAGGAAACGTGTGCATGTGTTTGTGCGTGGACAAGCATATGCCGCACACCCAGTTCCTCTGCAGCCACATCTGCTGCTGGTGCTGGTGGAGCAAGCAGCTGCCTGCAGAGTCACGTTCTGGTGGTAAAGTGTAGAGCTAATCAATGATTATGAGCGTGGTGTAAATACACGATGTATCTGAGATTAATGTTCACTAAACTGCAGTACTACATGGATCAAACTTTTCACACAAAAAGTTGATACTGAGTTGTTGTTGAGAGGATTAGAAGTAGTGTTGCAAACCTACAAACCCAATGATTTTGTAAATGTTTGCCTTAGATTTTGAAAAACTTAATGGAGAATGAATTAACTGCATTTGAGCAATCATGAGTCATAGCAAAGTCTAAGTTGGAAAGGACCTTGGGACACCATCTGAACTGCTGTAGAAAGCAGGGACTTGGATTAGGTTATTCTAATTCCCACTGAAGGAGATTCCATCACTTCTCTGCTCAATGTATTGCAGTTGTCATGGTGTAGGTTGTTTTTTTTTCTTCTTTTAGCCAGACAGAATTTCCAGGAATGGGGTAAGCTGTCCCCTGGAAAATGGTAAATCTGGAATAGATTTAAGAATCTTTTGAACTGGAAGTGTACAAGAGTTCCTACTGTGATACTATCATGTAAGGAAAAGGAGTTATTTTCCAGGAAGACAGTGACTGAGACTCAAGTGTAGTCTTATCTCTGGATGTGCACTATGACAACAATGCACACTATAGTTTCAGACTCCGTCTTGTTGAAGGAATGTTGAACCATGGGAGTGTTGCAGCAGTCAGTCACCCAGAATGGTCTGAGATCCAGTGAAACTATTTCTGAGAACCATAAATTTTTTTATCTGTTGACCCTATAAAAAATAAAGAGCCTTCTTTATGTTAGATCTTTTGAAGCAAGAGAAAATATACTGGTTTTATATTGGCTCTTTAGAACAGTAATGAAAATCATAATACAAACTAAAGGTTATAACTGGAGAGTTAGGCATATTCAGCTCAGGGCTAATGCACAACATTTTCCACAGCAGAAATTATTCATTATTCTGATGAGTTATCAAGAGAAGCAAGAGGTTCTTCATCTCTCTGAATCTTCCAACTATGACAGGTTGCTTTTCTAGCTGATAAGCTTTAGTCAAACAAAAGTTACTGATGAATGGGGATAACTGGCAGAGATTTACTGGTTTCTCCTTGGCCTCAGTTATGCAACTGAGGCTCTTGGTTATTCATGCAATTTTTATATTTTGAAGACTGTTCATAAGGAACTGTTTGACCCAGCTGCTTTTGAATTTATCACTAACAAGAATGAGCTATTTCAGAAAGAAAAAAATTGCTTTAGATTTTAGAACTTTAGGTTACTTGAAAGTTTAAGTTACAAATAGGAGTTTTAAGTGAAATATTACAAGAAACAGACTTAGGGTGAATAGAATCATAGAATCTTTCTGGTTGAAAGAGACCTTTAAGATCATCCAGTCCAGCTGTTAACCCAGCACTGCCAGGTCACCAGTAAACCATGTCCCAGCACCACATCTACATGTCTTTTAAATCCCACTGGGGATGAGGACTCCACCACTTCCCTGGGCAGCCTGTTCCAGGGCTTTACAATCCTTGTGGTGAAGAAGTTTTTCCTAATGTCCGACCTAAACCTCCCCTGGTGCAACTTGAGACCATTTCCTCTTTTCCTATCATTTGCTACATGGGAGAACAGACTGACCCCCACTTTGCTACAACCTGCTTTCAGGCAGCTGTAGAGAGCAACAGGGTCTCTCCTGAGCCCAGTTTTCTTCAGGATAAACCCCAGTTCTCTGGGCCCTTCACCAGCTTCATTGCTCTTCTTTGGACACGCTCCAGCACAGGATTTTGGTAAAGTTAAGGTAAATAGAATTTACCACTTATAAATGGAATAGTAACATATATTTTCTTCCTATTCCTGTCAAGGTACCAATATATAGATGTCATAAACAAACTCAAGAGTGATCACTGCCTCAAAAACTTCACAAACTTAAGATGCTTTCAGTTCAGAGGAATTTTGTACTTTAAATGAATTTCTCCTCAGCTATTCCTCGGGAAATTGCATCAATAAAGGTTTTGGCAAATTAGAGATCTACCAAAGTTGCCCATTGCTTCATGTAGTATTGCTTGCAAGTAATGGATCTGGTCACAGTGATTTTTTCTTAATATGGACAAAACTACAATACACCTTAATGCAATCAAGAAGTAACCGATGCCAAATTATTTTGGGTTATGGTGGAATAAAGAAGGAACAAACAAAAAAAACCCCTTTCACTGGAGGCATTTTCAACAATGCATAGAAGTGTAACTGAAAGTGGGACTTTGCACCGCACTGACAGTTACTTTCTGGCACAGCAGAAGGAGAAATGGATGTCTGTCTGGAGAAAGAAAGTGACAGAAATCAGAATGAGTTTTCTGAGGCAGAATGAAAGTGAAGTGATGTAGTCCGAGAATGAGGAACTTCCGTTAGGACTCAGGCCAGCAACAAGGAAGGGGCAAATGTTACATTTGCTAAAGTAATAAGGGAAATTCCTAGGCAGAAAATAGTTCTTGATATGCTCCTGTAATCATGGCAATACATGAAAAAGAGGAAGGGAAGCAATATGTAGCATATGTAGTGTTAGAGTCTCAAGGCACAGCATGGATCTTGCTGAAAGTACACAGTTTTAGAAGGGATTAGGTGAGCTCCTGCTGTGCTGCAGAACTGATTGCAGCAGAAGAGGGTGAACTCAGTGACTGAGGAGAGTGCTACACAAAAATGCTGGTGCTGAGGAGCTTTAATTCTAGCAGCTGGGAAGGAAGCCCTGTATGATATATGTATGAGATCTGTATTTCTGAGCCTGGGGAAATTAGGCTTTGATATGGTTGTGTGTAACCTAGCTGGAGGTAGGTGTAGGCATCTTCACTGGATAGATAGTTTGGGCTTGGACTAATGGTTCTAGAGACCATCTGAGACATATTTACTTTAAAATACATTTACATGTGAATATATAATATTTCTTATAAAACTTACTGAAATCATAATCACAAATTAAAGTTTTTATGATTTGCAATTTCCAATCATATGAGTCATAAATTGGTAGCATTGTCAGTTGTAAAGTTGTTACCCAGCTCTGCTTTCTTTCTGTAATGCCCATGTTTCCTTCTTTCCTCATAGACTTAATTTTGTTTTGAGCAACACCAGATTTGTAATAACAGTTGATAATAGCCTAACTTAAAAAAAAAAGCTTGTCTCTATACTTTGTCTGGTTTAGAAGGTCTGCATTCATAAATACCCAGTTACTGCATTAAACAGTAGCAAACTTGACAGTAGTGTTAAGAACTAAATGTTCTCCATGTCCCAGTGGTAGACAGATGTTCCAGGTTTGTGTGGGTACCCTTACAGAGGTTTGCAGTTTCTGTCAGCTCTATTGACTCTGCAAAATAATCAGAGAGGTTCATCTCCAGGGTCTTTTGCTGGTGTTTAAATACAGGGGATGTGAATTTTAAAAAAAGAAATACTGTTACCAAGAATGTAAGAAGACATTTTCCTAATTTTTTTTTTCCTGACAGCCTGAATTAACGAACTCAATGAAGAATAAAAATCAATCTCTGCTTTGTCCCAGACTCGGCACGTGCCATTTTTCACTTTAATTTTCTTTAAAAAAAAACACAAAACAAACAAACAAACCTGAACAAATTGAAAACAACAACAAAAGTAATTGGTTTAATTCCATTTCCTGGTTTGGAAAGCGGACTTTCTGAAATATTGTGAGAGAATTTTCTTAGCCAAAAGCAGAAATACTGGTATGCTTTAAAAGTGCATTTTTCTTGAGGAGTACCTCATTAATATATAGATTCTGCAACTCTGTATCAGTTTCAGATGAAAAATCGGCCACATTTAAAAAGATGAATCAAGAGCCAAGGCTGTGAACGTGGGGCTTCATTCACTGACATCATATATACTTTCTAAATGAAGGCTCTTCATCTTACCTACTAAAATGTCATTCCTTAGACCCACCTAAAAAGAAGCACCTTGAATGGAAATTTTCTAAAGATAAGTTATTTTCTGTCTTCAGCTAATTGTGATCTAAAATATTTCTTCTTACCCAGAGTACATCAAATTCCCTGTAACGTTCATTGTGACCAGGAGTTCTTCCCTTTTAAAAAGAAGGGATGTTTTGTTATATAAACCAGGCTAACGCACATTTCAGTTTTTATTAAAAATGTTTAAATTCTTCATCTGAGATGAAATAAGTAACTTAAAGGAAAACAAAGCATCCAGAGAAAGTGCTAATGAGTCAAGTGTATTATTATTTTATCTTTATTATATCTTTAATTATTGTGTATTATTATATTTTTATTATTTTGGTGGGGCTGAATATTCTCTGACACAGAATATTTTAGCTTTGGTTTCAACTACAACATACGTATAGGATGTGGGTGATGGAGTCAACCAGTTAATTACTCAAAAAAACCCTCTCTGAACACCAAAATGCACTGTTGTATGTTATGTATTCTTCGGTTTATCTCTTCGTACTCTTCCTGAATTTGGTCCTTGTTCTCTACGAGGTCTCCAGGCTGATGAGAAATGTGCTTTCGATGTTTTATGCTGCTTGACCTGGGTCATCAGCATTTCTGCCTGCAGTTCTCAGCTGTGGATTGCTAGTGCCTATAAGTACTGTGACTAACACTGAGCTTATGGGAGGCCTTTAAAATTGCATGTAACCAGCATGAGACAAAGGGACTAAGGTTGTAAAGCTCCTTGAAAAGCATTCAGGCATGTGAAATTGTGTGTTTGTTTGTTTGTTTTGTTTTTTTCCTTAACTCTGTTGCTGTCACAGACCCAGCACAATCTCACTAACCATCCTTTCCACAAATACCCACCCGGTGCTTTGTTTCACTAGATGAAGCGCCACTTTCAACACCTCTGGAAGCTTCTGACCATTTCTCCATAGTCTGAAGGGATCAACACTTAATGTGGTGCACTCTTCCTTTCCAGGGCCCGTGCTTGGCTTGCATGGCTCTCTCTTGCCATGGAACATTTGGATGTATGCTACCAAATTTTTCTCTGAAACAGAGGCACACTGTATATTTGAATTAATGCAGTCTTGTTTGCACATAGATATGGCACTTTTAAGCTATTTCCTTCAAGAAATTTCAAGGGATTGCTGCCTCTCCTTGTTGTGGCAAGGATGTGGGGATGTCTGTGAGAGCACAGATGAGCTTGACAAAGTGGCGGG
>VWZY01001947.1:123507-151503 GCA_013399075.1 Chloroceryle aenea
CGGGGGCAGCCTGTGGTCCGTTGCCATCAGAGTGCAGACGGGCAGCAGTGACCTTTGGTGTCCCTTGGCTGTCCCGTGCCAGCAGCCAGGGTCATTGATATCACTGCATATGACCTTTCCCAGGGGAAAACTTTCTCCCACGGCATATTTATTGAAGTCCCTTGTATTCAGGCTTGGAGAGGAGAGGAATTTTGCCCTCTGTTTATGCTAAGGGAGCATATTAATGGTTGCTGCCAGTGAAAGATTTTGCAAAGCATAATGCTATTTGGATAATAAAATGCTAAGATGTTCATCAGAGTTCATACCACTTAAACTTCATGTAATGCTTTTAAATACTGAAAATGATACTTGAAGGAATGTCTGTGTGCTGCTGTGTCGCAAGAGTAAAACAATAGCACATTTTACTTGAGACCTTGAAAATATGTTCCTCTTTCTAATAAGATTGAAATAACTTCCCAGCCACTTGCCTGGAAACTTGGCAAGGGGTTGAAGAACAGTTACAGAGTTTTCTTATGTGATTGTGTTTGTACCTGTATGGAGAGACATTTATTTACTCAACCGTGCAGGAGGAAATGTCAGCTGTGGGAAACATATCTTATAATATATTTACTTTTAATTGTCTTCTTCAGTGAGAGTTGAGGGAGCTCATAGTCCTGCATTAAAATGAACATCAAGATGTCACTCAGCATCTTGAAAAAAAAGGAGCTAAGAATGTTCAACCACACCTTAAATTAGTGGAGAATTTTACAGAGATCTGTATTATAGTATGTGGTGTTTATAATGAAGGCAAGTATCATTTTAGAAAAACAAAAGCAAATAATAAAATCCACTTTTTGGGCTTTGTTTGCAGTCTATGCATATCCAAAAGTTAGGGCTTGAGTTGTATGAACCACTGAGAATTTGACATCGTCACACAAGGACTATAGTAGCATTTTTATGTTCCTAAAAGTGGTGACCAGTTTTAAATTCAGTTTTAGAGACATAGGAGTAGTAGAATCCATTACAGATACTATTTTAAGCTTTGTGAATTGAGCTAGTACTCATTCAGCTGATGGGCCCTGCCATGGAGGCTTGCTCTGCAAAATAAAAAGAAATCAGAACAGAATCTCATCCAGATAAAACTGAGCCAAGGGGGATATTCAGGGCTTTGAGCACAACAGGGACACATTTGAATAAAAAGTAGGGTGTCTGCATGACAGTTTCAAACACTTCTTGTCCCCAGGAAACGCAATTTTTGTCTTAACTCTTCATCCAAGATAATAGCTAACTCTCAAAAATGTGTACAGCAATGTTTGTGCAGTGAGGGTTAAGGGCACTGTCCTAGCAGCCTTTCCAACACACCCACATGAGTGAAGCATCACAGGTGCAATTTTGACATTCCTCTGACTGTGCAGATAAGCCATAAGCTCTGACTAGACAACAGGAATTTCTCCAGCAAAAGGAAATTGCCAGGTGGTTTAAAGCCAGTATGTCCAACTCTACCCAATTTCCTCATGGCAGTACTGCAGGAAAAGGCAGAGGGGTCATGGCCAGTCGCTGTCTGGTGGTCTGTGGCTGCCAGCAGCTTCTTGGAGACAGCAAGAGCTTAGAAAGCCCATGGGCTACTCATGGTTGTACCAGGGAGGTCAGGAGTTTATTACAGGAGCACAGAGGTGATTGTGCTCTGGCAGGGGGGTTGGACTAGATGATCTTTCAAGGTCCCTTCCAACCCCTAACATTCTGTGATGATTCTGTGAGAGGTATTTACCTCTCCACTCAGCTCCCTAAATTCAGCTAGATCTGTGGTTCATGTAAGTTTGGTCACGATAATTTTAATAACATCTGAAAAGCTCCGATACTGGTTCACTGAAGCAGCATAGTTAAAGCAGTTAACTAGTTGAGAGGCACTCAAATAAAATGGAATGAGAACAGTATAAAAACCTTGGAACTAACAGATCTGAAAATATCCTTCAGGATTTCTACTGAAAGCAGGAAAAAAAGAACAGGGCAATTTTGCCTTTTTTTATTGAAAAACAACAAACAAAACAGATGGGAGACATCTCAGATTTGTGTCTTCCTAATGTGAAGCACCAAAGGGTATTTTTTCTGTTTTTCATTTTGAACATGGGGGTGGAGATAGATTAATGGCTTTTATTTTAGCCTCCAGTTCTTACATGTCTTGCACTTGAAAACAGTGTTTTTCTCCTCCTTTATACCAGATGTTGCACTCTGGAGAATAATTTCTTAGTATTTTCCAAGTTCAGTGAACTGCCTTGTGTTTTAATGGTGTTGGTTAGGAAATGTACCAGTTCGTAACCTATGATGTACCTAAGGCTGTTTATAGACTGCGGTACAGGATCCATCACAACTGAGGAGGCTTAGGAAGATGAAACTCTATCCTTTTGGACAGCTGTGTACTTGCACTGAGGAGGCACAATCAAAAGAGGAAGGATGGCACTGATTTTTTTTTACATGATGAGAAGTTTGTTACTTTGCAGTTATTTAAACAGTTCTTCATGATTTGCAGGATCTGAGTGGTCCCCAGATAGCAGGGCAGCACACAGTAAGTTCAGATGGTTGATGACTTGATGAAGCTGGGTGTGTTAAGGTGATTTAGATAATATTTGTGAGCATTTTTTGTTCTTTTACAAGGAAGCCCTACTGAAATATGAATAATTTCCTGATGGATTTCTTTTGTCTTCTCTTTGTGGACTGGGTGTAGCACAGGACATTTCTCTGGAATTCTCAGTTCCAAATATTATTTCCAGCAATCTGATTGTAAGAGATCATTTGCTATTACTCGCTCCATTACACTTTTTCCTTTGTTTTGCAACGTTTCTCTGATTGCCTCTTTCTTTTATGTACCCTTTAAACCCCAAACAAGCTGCTTCAACAAGTCTGTGGCTTGAAAGATTTTCTGGCTTTAAATCCCTCTTGCCGACTGGCACATTCCTCTCTGAGATCTGTGTGTGCCATGACATCTTAGTGGACTACCACGGTGCAGCTGCATGGCTACTTAGCACCAGCAGTCTCGCTAATTAATAGAGGCTCCCCTTAGAGAGTGGAATCTAAAATTCAGTACTCACCCTGAAGGAGTTATCTAAAATGGATCAGATGTCATGTGTCTTAAAAATGACCGCTGATTTTTGTGAGACTCGGGGTGACAAGCTCAGCTGTGGGAATCTACAATATAGGTGTTCCTGGTTAGTATTAGGGAAGATCAGTGTTTGAGTACTTTTGTCTTCTAAAAAATTTGAATTAGTGTAGTTAGTGCAGAGCTGTCCTTTACTTGTTTTTCTTAAAGTTTGAGCTCTGTGGGGAAGAGGCCATCTAACTTCTTGTTTGCAAAATTCAGGATTCTTACTGCAGGATCCTGTCCTATTTAATGAAAAATATTGAGATCTAATGAATGATTTACTGAAAAATACCCAAGGAGCTTTTAAATAAATTATAGGTTTTAAACAACTGCATTAATCAGGTTACAAACAGAAAGCATAAAGTATTTTGGAAGAGTACATTTCCTTTGTATAGCAACACCATTGTGGCAGTAGTTCAAAAGACAGTAGAAAGAAGCAACGAAATATGGTTGGGTAGCTCAAATGTGAGGATATATAAAGTGTCATACAGGGCATAAAATTAAATAGTAGCTGGGAAGGATGCCAGAGAGACTTACTTCAGTTCAGAAGGACTTTTACTTACATGTTTGGGTTTTTTTTAGAATTGTAGTACCATTTTCTCCTCTGATGGCCTTTCCTTCTGGGGCTTCTCATGTAGTTGTTTATTAGTAAACAGCTGCTTGCAATGAAAGGCAATTACTTTATAGCCACAGTGGTTTCTGCTAGATGTGCTTGTTGATTTGGGACTGGTTGCACTTCTGTTCTAATATAATCCAGATAAGAATATGTAAGTATTCATAAACTGAGCAGATGACTCACCAAAAAGCTACATAAAGAACAGATAACAACCATGATTATACACAGAACTTTTGGCCTTTAAAAAAATCTTTAAAGTAACTCATTAAAGTGTACAAAATATACATGTTTATATGAAAGTTTTTATAAATATGATACACATAATTACTCTGTATATATTAGATGTGTGTGTACATATATATAAAATTAAAGATTATTTTCAACATGTTTGTTGTGCCCTCCCTATGAGGTAGCTGCTTGAGAACACTTGGAAGTAAGATATTTAGGTACAATAGTATCAGAATTCCTGATGTTGTTAGTTGGTGTCTTGTTTGTTTAAATGGTTTAAAAGATGGGATTTATTGGAGACTGAAACCTATGAGCTTCAATTAATAAAAAAAAAAATCTGTATATAAAAGTATAGGTCAAATCTGTAAGATACTAATTCATGAAACTGCATTTACATAGTAATCACTCTCTTGTCAAAAATTTGAGGCTAGGTAATTGTAGTTGAGTACCTGATACAAGTTCTTCTTTCAGTTGGGGTGGTTTTGTCCAGTGTAGAGTCAAAAAGGAATTAATATCTAGGAGCTTAACATTTTATACAGACTTGAAGCTTGATAAACAGATAAACGATGCTAAGCTAGAACATTACTTCTGTTGATGATCTGAGTGTATTCTCACAGCTTTGAATAATCAGGAAAATATTGTCTCTAGGATGTGGGAAATACCATATAACACAAACAAGTCACTGTAGCTTCAATTGATTTATTTTATTGAGGTACAGGTAATAGTGGGTATAGGAATCTAAAAGGTTGAGCTTTTATGAACATCATAATTAGGCTATTATCTCTTAGTAGGTCATTTTTTTAAAATGTTTTCATATTTTGAAGTCAAAAATTTGTAGATTTTTCCTTATGCTTGCTTGCATAAGATGAACTACAGAATGAATCTTCTGTCTCAAAACAATTGGTAATTGCCAAAGGCCAACTGTAACGAACTGCAAAATTGTCTTCAGACTTGATGTTAAAGAGGCAAGAGAGGTTCAGTTTAAATAACTGTAAAATGTGCCACATAAGGAAGACAAATCTTAACTTCATGTATAAACTAGTAAGCAATGAGCTGCGCACCACCACTCAAGAAAAAGATCTGGAGATTATGGATCCATGGAAATGTAAATGCAATGTTCAGTAACAACTGAAAAGGCAGATCTGATGTTTGTAGCTTTCTATTAGAAAAAGAAAGTAAGACAGAGAGTATCACTGCCCATTTCAAATTCATGGGACATCTGTGATGTGTGCAGTTCAGGTGTCTCCAGCACTAAAACCTGTAATGGAACTGGGGATAAGGTTTGGAAAATGGCACCAATGATTAAAGTTGGGGAGAGGCCTCATGGACGAGCCAGAACAGTAAGAGATGGAGAAGCCTGAGTGAGGTAGATGGAAGGGAGGAGGAATTGGCAAGTTACAGAGCTGCAGATTTCTAGGGGCCAGGAGAGAGTTCTAGGGTAGAATCACTATTTGCACCCCTGTTCTTAACTTCTTCCCTGGGTATCTATTTCAATCTACTGGTGGTGGAGAAAGGCTACTGGAGTGGGTGGACCTTTGATCTGGTCCTTCCTATTCATGAAATAATCTCTAGGCCACAGTAACCAGTGGGTTGCTAGGTTGAAGTACAACATAACACTTAAAAGAAGCACCAGATTTGGGGAGAAAAGTGAACACTGCCACTTGACTCCTCTGCCATAAGCACCAAGCCCAGAATGTCTCCAGCTCTCCAAATCTCACCAGGCTGTCTTTCTCCAACCGCTCCCAGATATCTTGCTTCAAGTAGTTTTCCAGAAGATTGTTTTCTTGACAGTAATTTCTTCTCTGTCATGCGATTGTTTGAACTGTTTCTCGAGGGTGCTTTGACCGTCTGCTTCTATGACTTTGACAAGCAGTTTTTCCTTTCTTCCAGCAGCTGGTCTGTGATACAAATGAGAGTCTGCATGTAGCCAGCTTGCTCTGTTCCAAGTCTGAAAGTCAGAGGAGGGAGAGGCAGGAGTGTATTGTTGAAAATCTTCCAGCCCCATCCATCCTCATGTTGCAGGAAGTTAAACTCTCACCTACTTAGTGACATGCAGCTTATATCATCTTACATATGACCTTTGATTTTGTCCTGCTAAACTGAGCCTGAGAAACTTAAATATCAGAAGGCTAGAGCAGGTCAGGACAGAAGAAAAACGTAAGTTAAAGTTGGCCATACCATTAAATTTTACCATACATAGCTGCTGTTGCCTTTAAGGAAGCACTATTAACTAAGAATAGGCACAAGTGATGAATTAAATACTTAGACAAAAAGCTTAGAGAAAAGTTACCCTTTTATTTCACCTTATCCTCTTGCTGATGTTGTACATTTGGTCAGTACTTCATCTCTTCTTTGGTGTGTTGGTTGTTGTTTTGTGGGTTGATTGGTTGTTTTCCAATGGTTTTTGTTTGTTTGGTTTAGTTTGTTTTGTTTATTTGTTTTGCTTTGTTTTGGTTTTGTTCTTTTTTCCCCAGAAAAAAATGTAACTGTAAATCCACAACAGTAATAGGCAACCCAATAGTCATAAACTACTTTGCCTTTGTTGACATCTTTTGAAAAAGATGATGTCTTGGTAGTGATTTACAAAGTGGACGTGTTTGGATACTTGTTTATGGGGGTAAAGACCTTTCTTTCTGGGATATACTCTTAGTGCCTCTCTACTGATTTTCAGCACTCTGTATGTTGCTTTGGTTCCAGAAGATCATTGAAACCCAAATGAACTGGGCAAAGAATTTGGTTGTTATCTATGATCTCTTTCTTTCTATGAACTAAAGCTTCCTTTGATAGTGGTTGATAAGAGTAGCATGTAGACTTTAAATCCTTAGAAATTATTCTAGCTAAAGAGCAGAAAGAACAAATTCATGTTTCATGGCCTTCTTACTCATGAGTAACTTTGAGAGATCTGATTTGTAAACCTGGAGAACAAGGAAGAGGAGTGTGTCTGAGCTGCTTTTGAGGTTTTGTGGCTAGGTGCCTTTTCTGGTTTCATTTCCGGGAGGTCTTGTGGCCTTCAGAGTGAAAGTAGGGGTTTTGGCTCTTAGTGATCAAGAACATTGTGACAAAACTTAAAAAAAAGATGAAGATACATGAAATTGACAGTAGTCTGGTGTATAACTTCGTTTAATTAGATCATAAGGTCTGCCTTTTTTATTTATTTATTTTCTCCATGTAAGCTACATGCAAAGTTGATTCTTGGTGTGAGCCTCACATGGTTTCTTCTAATTCCAACTTGAAAACAGGGTCTATTGTTGATCTCACTTGGTGTATCTTTCTTGCCTCCCTGAGGCTCCTGAACTGGTGTTTCCTAACACCAGAGCTTCTTTTTCCTGAGTTTGCCTCAGGAAAAAATCTCAACCATGGAAGGTTTTGGTAATATCTGTAGAGGAAGTGCATTAAAATGTGAGAAAGAAAGAAAGAAAATGATTCATTAGTTTTCAAAAAGAAAAAAATCTATTCCTATTCCAGGTCTTGGAAATCTTGTCCAGGGTCTTTTGAGTGTCGCTATTTAAGTGCACTGTTCATGCACGCATCATCTTATTTCCAGCACTGTTTAATCACCAACGCTAAAGCTCCAATCTCACTCCTGGGGCAAGTAGTATCCTCCTGGCTAGCTTTTATTAGATTAACAGAAAGGAGGAAGACTTAATGCTTATGTCTCCAGTGAGGCAGAGGTATTTCCCATTTCTAGAAGAACACTTTAAAGGAAGCACATTCTTCTGCTTGTCTCTTTGTTAAATCTTTTGGGGCATTTGTGGACCTGCAGCTTCCTCCTTCAGCAGTGGCTGAAGCCTTTAACTGTGTGGCCTGTCTCACTGCCCATCACTTACATCAACACACTGCTCCCACTGTATAGATCATAAAGATCATCATAGAAGCAAGGGCTGACTAGTTAAAGTTGATCAGATTCAGTGTCGTGGAGTGTGGAGTGTTCTGGATAGAAAGGTAAACTCAGTGGGCAGGAACGGAAAGATAACAGGTTTAAAACTATGTTCCTTCGCCTGTCCTGAGACCAAAGGTGACCTGTGACCAGCTGGTTTTGGCTCAGTCATCCTAAACAAGTCTTCTGGGAGAAAGAGAGGAGCAGGGGATAGGGACAGCCTGTCTTACTTGATTCCCAGCTCCTCAGTAAGAGAGCAAGTCTCACACCGGTCCCTCAGCCACACAACATTGCTGTTGTAGCAGGTCTGAGAGGATCAAGTCTTGGAAAAAAAAAAGCACAAGAAAGAAATGTAGTAATCGATACCTTAAATTTTATAGAGTGCGCGTTATAAAAGTTTGTCACCTATTTTTTAACACACTTTTAATAATAGAGAGGTCTTTGTAATAAAGAAAATAGGCAGAGGATGCAGCTTAGACTGGGATACTTCACCACACAAAGGGAAATTCCTCCTCTTTGCAGGAGGAAATGCCATAAACGCATTCCTTGTGAGGTGTAACCATTGTATGCAGCAAATATAATCCCAAACTTTTCAGGAAAAACTTGAGCCTTCAAATAGAATCTGTAGTTAAAACAAATTAAATTTAATCCTTTTCTAGCAGCAGAAAAAAACCCACAGCCTGGCTGTACTGCATGGGCCACTGGCTAGTTCCTCAGGCAACTCCTGAAGGAATTTTATCTTTGTCCTTGTGCCTCTGAGCATTTGCAAGGTGAAATCATATATGTCTTGTGGCTTTGTTAGCATTGAAGTTCGCAAGGTGTAAACATGAAGTCAGATGATTTTATCAAAGAAGAGAGGTTTGGACATATTTCTGCATATTGTTGTCATCCAGGGTGAAGCGAGTAGACCTCTTTGTTTTCTGCTAATGTTGGAAACAGAAAGGCAGTAACTGCAGGGTGGAAATAAAAGGCGAGTCAGTTACACATCCATATTGTCTCTCTGGCTGCCTTTGGTGCGGTGCTGAGCAGTGGTTATAAAACAGAGCCCTACATTTACTTGTGTCACATCTGATTTGCAAACCTGCATGCCAGAGTAGCAGGCCAGTGCCTCCTTGCCCTGGCATTAACACCCCCATTCCCTCTTCTCTGCAGCTGCTTCCAGGAGCCTTTTCAGAGTGTACCTTCACCTTAGGAAGACACTGAAGTGCCAATCTGTATAGCAGAACCACACATGGGCTTGTTTTAATACAGTGGGCAGGCAAGCTCTGCCACTTGGGTCTGTGACAGGGAACTTAGCTTTTCCCTGTCTTCAAGAAGCTTGAAGTCTGTAGTGGAAGAGACTATCCATGACACTGCTGCATTTGCTGGTCCTGTCCTCCTGTTTGCGTATCTCATCCTGGCATTGATATTCCTTAGTCTGGGAATGTATCGGGCTTTCAGAGAGGAAAATCTGTGTCCCTTCTTTTCCCAAGTGTTTGTAAAGAAGGACATTATTGCTCACTGAGGATCAAGCATCTTGGTTTCCATTTTTGTAGAGATGGTCCAATTCTGATGCAGACCCAGGGGAAGACGCTTTTACTTGCCACAAAGGTGGCTTGAAGGATTTGGAAGGTGATCTCTGTCACACAGTGCTCAAGATGTGCTGTTCTGCCCCTGGTGTTTAGATCTACTCTTCTTTTTTAGCCATATTTGAGATAGCTGATCTGCATAGCAGTTAAGTGCACTGTGCCCCTGAGATAGTGACACGAAGTTTGGGAGGATGCTAAGCAGAGAACGCAAGGCTGCTTCCTCCTCTTTTGGGGTTCTCATTCACTAAAAGATCACAGGATTTGCTTAAGTATGCTTTAGCCTGTCATGTACCACATGGAAATGAAGAGGAATACCAGAGCACTGATAGTGTTAGGTGGAGAGAACTGGAAGGTTTTTATTCAGTGTTCTTCAGAAATTAAAGTGCAACTTAGATTTTAAGACCTTAACTTAAGTCTAAGAAGTAAATCTGTGTTAAGTGAATAGAACCAGGTCTTGGAGGGGGTTCTGCCTTCAGGGTAGGAAAGTCCTCAAACATATTAGCATCTGGTAGCCACAAGATTGCCCACTGTGTCCTAGATTGCTCCGCATTAGCTAAAGATAGATCTCACCTGTTTCCCGCTTGTTCAGCTCTCCCCAGAGTGTCCTCTTTAACCACATTTAGGAAGCTAACTCACCTTGAGAGTATCCCAGGAGGAAGATACGTGGCCTGTAATCTGCTCAAAAATGCAGAGACAAAGACCAGGCAGTTTGTGGACTTGCCCAAGGACTTTGAGGGAGTGGCGGTGAAGGCAATAGGTGGAGCTACTCCATAACCCAGTGGGGCACCACAGAGTAAGCAGAACCGGCTCCATGTGATCATCACCTCCAGGGGCATGGAGACTCCTCTCCATCTCCTGCTGCTGTGTCCATCTCACTGGAGCGAGTACACAGTCTGGGAACAAGACCCAGAGTAAACCTGAGGTTTCTGACCAGAACCTGTGCCATTGCAGGGAGAGGACATCTGGGCAGCCTTGTCATGGCCCTTTCAAATCTTACACAAAAGCTTGTAATTACATTTGGGTTGGATATAAATAAAACATGAAAAAACAAGTCTATGATCGTGCATTTAAATACAACAACTACTCTGTTTTTCTGGTTTAGCGAGGATTGTGTGAATCAAAAATACCTTACTCATCTGCAAAAAGGCTTAGTCCCAGAAAATCATGGTTTTAATTACAGGAAATAATCATAAACTACTTTGTATGCAGTTAAAGATACTTTCTTTTGGAGATATTTTTGTAATTTGTATTTTTTCCTAAAACCAATTATCCAAAATATTATACTCTTTCATGCTTGCAGTGCAACTTTGACTTGCATATAAATTGGGTTTTTTAAAATAAAACTAGCTTTATGTGTAATTGAAACTTGAGTCTATTTTGCACTTATTTAGATAATTGATTAATAGATCAGATTAAAGCCAATGGTTAGGAGTATCAGCTAACAGTTTTATGTTACGGTTTGCTTGTTTTGATAATCATATTAATTTAGAATTTGAATTGACAAAATTACAATGGCAATTTTTAAATGTCAACATATTTTATGTTAATGTCTAATCAGCCTTTAATCAAATGCTGAAACGGTTTGTAACAGAAAATACCTTTCACACTGAAATTTAATGCAATGCTGGTCCAGAGCTCATTAGTTCTATGAGAAGACCAAAGTTGGATTTGGACCATTGCATAATTTTACCTATCTATTGAAACAGGTCAACATTCAAAATCAAACTGAACAGTGGTGTGGCCCAGAGCTTTACCAAGCAGCTACAAAACAAGTAATGTAGTATTTCATGGCAGTGGCAGACTTGAAGGGTAGGGAAAATATGTCCTGAAGGATCTGTGCCCCTGTGGTAGCTACAGCCCATGAAGTGGGAGGAGGGGAAAGCAAGAGATAATGTCTTCTTATCATCAGAGTGACAGTTTAGAGAAGATCCCTCACCTGTAATGAGAATCTGTAAGTCAGGAACAGACTTGTGCTGCTTTCAGGCTGGGTTCAGGCCAGGGCCCCGCTGATGTCTGCACTCCTGCCTGCCTGTGGCAGGAGCCTTATGCCCCTCATGGGCAATGGTCACCTTTCCTAATTTAGCTGCCTGCTTAAATAAGACAGATGACTCCAAAGAGAGAAGAGCAGGGGGGCCATATTGGAAATTTGTGGGCTAAGGGGGAACAAGCAGCACATCTTGGAAAAAATGGTACCCCTTCCTGAAGAACTTTGATATTGGAGGTGTTTGATTTTCTCTGTAAATTTATTAGATGGATGAAAAAGAGGGGCACAAAGGGCCAGAAGTCCAGCCAGTGTGTGTTGGCTTGGGTGAATTCAGGCAAGAGGCTCTCACTGCTGGGGTAGCTGGAAGGCCATTCTGGAGCAGTGTGAACAAAGAGACTGCTTCCAAAAATCAATCACCTCCTATGCCTGATTGGCTGCAAGGAATGGATGTGATAATCCAGCAGAAGTCGTTATGGCTGTGTGCTCTCATGGCTGTTACAGCTGAGCCGTCCCGGTGCCATCCTCCTTAGTAAATACGTGACCGGATTATTGAGAGGATATCGTTGGATGATGGAAAAGCCGTCACAGCTAGGGGCTAACTTGGGAAACTTTCTGCCTCCAAATCCAGTCTGCCTGTGAAGCGAATTTCATGGGGCCACGTTGCCTTACCAGATGGTGCCACCACTGAAGTGCTGGTGTCAGCACGGGGCTCAGACACCTGAGCAGGGCAGGAGTTCACACACCTCCGTGAGTACTGCTCATGATTTCAATCAATTTTAATCTGAAATGAGATCTAGGGAATTTACAGAATATTTTAATTCAGCTGTCAAAACTATGCAAACTTAATTATAGGCTGAATTTGGCATAACAGTTTAGACACAGTGTTGTCTCTCAGCATTTGTATTTGCTGTTGGAAACACTTCAGCCCATAAATCTGTGCAGATAATGCCAATAGGGAGAATCACTAACAAAACAGTTTTACAAGTGGTTTTAGGTGAATTTTCCATCAACTTTATGTGCCTTTGTCGTATCGTTAATTTTTTTTTTCTCAGCCATTAACTTCTGCTGCAAAGCATGAGATAGTGGATTTCTTTTGGGTTTATCATTTGCATCTGTTGCCCTTGTGCATGTGCCTGGTTAATGCACCTCAGTCTGCAGGGTGCCATGTGGCCCCCGATGGGGCACAGCAGTGGAGGTCCCTGTAGAGGTGGGCATGGGGGGATGGGGTGAGCCGAGAGGTGGAATGTGGCTCCTGGTGCCTCTGTCTGTACTTGATATGAGGAATACCGTGAATGCCAGTGGTAGTAGCATCTAGTTAAGGAAATGAGGGCTCTCTGTGTTTTATTTCCTTAAAGGCAAATGGGTATGAAAATCTGTCTTGAAGGAGAAAGGCACAGGCTTCACTGAAGCATGTAAGTGCCAGTGGGGAAATGAGGGTATCCAGGGCCACTGCATTCCTCTTTTGTGACCTTGGGCAAGGCATTTAACCAATAAGCATAAATCAGGTGTTTCCATTATTTTTTACTGCAGTAAGGCTGACTTAGGGTAAAATTGCACATTATGACTGTACTGATCTAATAACCCACTATAGTCCTTTTCTTCTTTTCCCACACTGGTTAAAGACTCACTGAAACGGGAGAAAATTAACCTTGGTGTTAGGGAATGAGATGAGGGGGCAAATTGTTTCATCTATGACCTTATGCATCAGGAGGGGGATGCAGGTATGTAGTTAGGATGGGGGACAGGAGAACTGAGGAGGTGCTCCACCCCCTTGTCCCCCCCTTCCAGCTGCCCAGAGATGTTAGATCAGCTAAGCCATAAATACGTATCTTCAGCCTTAAATTAGTTAAGGATATAATCCTTCATCTTTGCTCTTCCCAAGGAGTCACTGGTGAAGCTTTTTTACTAAAAACAAAAATATTTTTTTCAAATACAAGTATAACCATTTGTTTCACTTGTCCCTCCAGAGACACATGAATAGATCTCATTTAAGTAAATGAGAGTGCTGCACACCTAATTAGAGACAGAGTTCAGTCCACAATCCTGTGCCAAAATGCTACATCATGAACTAAAAGTCATGGAAACTTAATATAGAGACACGATTTATTTGCTGTATTTAAATCACTCTTTAAAAATTAAATGAAAGCCAATACACCAAATAAACCCCTGTAATCCAGGCTGTAATAATAAATCACATAGTAGGATTCTAGTGCAAATGAGGGTGAAATTGTAAGTACATTGACATTAATGTCATAGCACCTCTTCACTTCAATAGATCCAGGATTTCTTTGGTAATGTGCTTAGTGTCTTAATTTACTTGCAAAGTTAAGTCGTTTGGGATTTCCTGTTTCCCCCATAGCCACCGATGATGTGATCAGCTCCTGGGACAATACAAAAATATACTCAGCTGGATTTCTCTCTCAGCATCAACCACCTCCTTTATTCCTCTAGTTCCCAAAGCTAACTTTTCTGTTTCTTGCTAACCTGTCTGCAGTACACAACCCCATCAGGTGCACTGGCTTACTTGACTTTGATACTTCTTCCCTGACAGTAGCGCATTTATATGATTGATTATGTATCTTTTTCTGCCAAATTGTCTTGGATAATTTTATTGAAGTTCAGAAGGAGAATAGGTATCCTAAAGGTCACTGGGTAGAGGAGGCAACCCCAAGTGAGTACCTTACACTGCCCCAAGCCCGCCTTTGGAGGGAAGCAGTGTCAGGACTGCAGGCAGCAGTCCAGACTAAGTGTGGCAGGGGTCTTTCCTTCCTCAGCAGTGATGGTGGAGGGAGTGTGGGTGGGTTTCGCATTGTCATGGTGGGTAGGTGAGGAGGGGTTAGGGGAGCCAAGGACACCAACAAAACTCAAAACAAGCTTCAGAGTTGTGTGCTGTGCAGAATTCTTTGCTTCCAACAGTTTTATTTCTGTGATTTCAACTCTTTCCATTGAATGGTGGTAACATGATCTTTGCTGAAGTGGCTGATTACATTTATTTAAGTGGTGTCTAGTGGTGGCAAGTCAGTAACAGTTGATTTGCAACTTTTTCTGTGCTTTGCAAAAAGGCATGTGAGTTTTCATTTGNTTATATTATAAATACATATATTCTAAAATGGATTACAAATATATCTATAATTCATTATTTATAACACTATTTTGTATATTGCATGTGTAAATATATTATGAAACACATTATTACATGTTACTATTATTACATGTTACATTACCATATATAAATAGTAATTCTTTTAATTTTGTTGGATATAGAAAACAGTATGGAAACCTGCATAAATACTCCAAATACGTAATTTTTGACACCTTTTGTGCTCAATTATTGCCATTGGATTGATGTGGAATATCTAGTCTTGTGTTGGTTTAGCTGTAGCTTAAAGCTGGGGCTTATGAGATGGGAAAAAGGTAGGGTGTATGTTCTGTCTGTACCTTCTTTTATTCCCTGTAAACCCATGTTCTCATTGCCTTCAAAAATATTTGTGGATGTGCAAGAGTCACAGGACCACCTACTAATATCCCGACTACTCCCTGTTACTGTTTTGAAGGGTTTAACAGCCCCTTTAGAGACTTTTTCATTCATTCTGCATTTTTTCCTGGTCTTAACAAAAGATACAATTTTGCAGGCTCCCATACATAAGTTTATCTTTAAAGGCATCAGTATCATAGTACTGTGGATGTTAGGCAGGTTTCTTGAAGGCATATGCATGTGTTTCTGCAGAGTTTTAAGGAGATGCAGGGAGACATTGAGCTGACATCTGAATAACAAATACCTTCATTTTCAGTAGAGGTGAGAAATGAAGTGTTCCTTAGAAGGTTGCAGACAGGTTTCATGGACAGAAAATGCACTGAGGACTGATCTATGAGCACCTTTTGTCTGCTAGATCAGAGCATAAATATGTTTATTCTTATATATCACAGGAACGAGGGCAGTGCACTGGCAAGCAGACACCTGGCTGACCATCGTATTGAAGGAGCGAGAAGCAAATACGTAGTTCTTTGATGTTGTAAACCAAACTTTTGGTTCTAGTGTGCCTGAAATTAGGGATGGAAAAAAAAAAAAGACGTACTGTGAGGAATCAGAAATCAGAATATAGTCATATGTTACTGTTGCTGATGAGAAGGAGAAAGAAGGAGAATTCAGTTACAAAGTTTAAACCCTTTTTTTTTTTTTTTTTCTTCTGTAAGGATGTCCTTCTTTTCTTTTTGGTGGGTAGGATTAATGTGTAGCCCAGTTTGCTTACCCCATCCCTCCTATCTGTGTGTACCAGAAGGGTCTTAGATACAGCTGTTCCCAACCAAAGTGTTTGCTGTCTGCAAGCAGCAGTGGAGAGTCATTTAGTGCTTACATGGTGCCTGCTCTAAAGACAAGCTCCTGTTTCTAAGGTCTTCCCTCCTGTTCGTTATTTAATATCTATTTTATTTTCAGCACAAAACCAGACAAGGAGAAATGGGCACTGTTCTCTACATCAACTGTTTCTGCCCTGCAGATATGAGGGTGGTTGTTTCCTTTCCACAGGAAGAGTAGGCAGGAGCCTTTTAACCAATTACTGCAGCAATGTGTAGACCACAGCAGAAGAGGGATTACTTCTGCCTTCCGTAGTGAACATTAACCACTGCTGTGCTACACAAATGGACCTTTTATATTTTATCTACTATTCTAAGGAAATGAGAACTCTTGAGATGACAAAGCCCTGGTAATAATGAGGTGAGTTATCACCACATCATTATTATCCAGACCATTTTCTCTTTATACTAATGTATGTTAGACAAGAGGCATGTGCCTTGTTTGCCTTGGAAGGAAAACCATTCAAGTTTACTCTTGTCAGATTTCTGGGAAGAATAAAACATTTATTGTTAGTGAAAGACAGATGACCTAGTCAAACCTGGCCCACCACTTTTCTTCCTGGAAGCTGCATGTGCTCATGGCTCTTGTCGTGTCTGAGGTTTGTCTAATTTCACCTTCAGCTCCTCACCACATTCAGTTGCTGGCACTGGCAGTCAATTCTGTATTTATCATCTCCACTAAGGTTACCTCATTTACAATTAATCAGTGTAAAAAAAGAGTTGGACTTGGGTGTTTTGTGACCAATATAGACATTACCTGTAAGGTAGGAATTCTTTTGACAATGAACTGCATCAGTTCTCCTGTAGAAGGTGATAAACCTGGGAGTGAAACACACTATTTAGCAACTACTAATCACTAAGGTGATTTTGAAGTATAGCCCTATTCGTGGCCTAATGTCCTTCGTGCTGTATTTGAAGTGGACCATAGATGGAACCTGATGTAGATATAATTAATTGCAAATAGACCATATACTTAAATTTTATACAATAACAGCTGCTAAGGGAATTTGTAAATCATTATTCACTGTGACTTCTGAGTTAATCTTGTTTTCATGCAAAACCCCATAGTCATGTTTTGTGCATCAGTCAGTGAGTTTGCACCGAAAACAGCCAGATGTTGAAGGACCTTTAGCAGTAGTGCTGTACTCCAAAGTCACTAGCACGAGTCATCTGTTTGTAGACCTTTGCAGTCTCTTTGTTGAGTTTCAAAACGTGCAACTGCATTTTTTCTCCAGTGAAATTGTGGAGCAAACCAGGAACCTTTGCAGTGATACACTGTAGTGTATACATTTAGAGTGTAGTGTTACACTAAAAAATAGTGTTACTCAACTACTTTGTAGCATTAGCATACTGCAGAAATAAAAAATACATTAATATGTGAGCATTCCAGAATTGCTTAAGGTGAATTTTAGTCTAAGTGTAGTTAACCATGTGGATAAGGTGGATATAAATACCTATGATACTTTATCCCTGTCTACCTTTAATGCAGATGCACACAGATGCTTGTGGATGCCAAGTGTAAAGCTTTTATGTACTGTAGAACTTCTGTTATGTATCTTAGTATGCCCAGGAGCCTTTACAACAAGTGAAAAGAACCTAATTGAAAATAGGAAATTTACTAATCTCTGATAAGGGGTTGTTTGAAATTTTTTTCAGAGAAAAGGGTCAAATTCTTAATTGCCTAGCAAAGTAACACATTAGTTTTCTAAAGCTAATTGGAAAGCAGATTTAGAAATAGTTCAAGTGTCAAGAGCAAAGGCACTTAATAAAAAAAGGAGGGCAAGTAACTTTATAAAGCTTTACAAAAGCTTTATAAAAGTGGACCAAATACTGCAATGCTGGATATGCTACCATGAAGGATATGAAAGAACTACAGAAGTAGAAGCTCTGGGATTCTTCCAGATGTGTGAAGTAATGCCTTGCATTGTTATGTAGCCAAGGCTTTTTTTCTTGACAATAATTCAGGAAGGATTTTGTGTGTTATCATCAATGAATTAGAACTTGAATACTAAACCTTGGTTATAATGATCATAATCTGTTCCTGTTGAGGAGGGACAAAAAGAAAAAAGCTTATTGTAAAATAATTCACACATATTTGATGAAAAAATACATATCACTTATTTTCTTAGAATAGCTCATAATTTAGGTTACATTTTTTTCTGTTGAGTGATTCATAATCATATAGTCTGCCTTAAGAGTTCCTAGCTCAATCATGCTGAAGTAGTAAGCTCTTTGTATTGTACTGCTTGGTAATCTCTTGTCTGCTTTGAGTTCCATACCGAAATGGAGTCACTGAACATGTCAGACTGTCCCATAAACCAAAAATGAATAAATAAAATTAATTGCAATGTGTTGTCCATATTATGTACCTGCCTCAAGAAATTAGTTTTTATAGGTCGTTGGAATACAGTGTAACTGCAGCTATTCATAGATACGTTTATGTCCATTTATATATTACTTTTTTATGTGTATCAGAACTTACCTTCCTCTTTCCACGTGATTGTGAGTATTCATTGAAGGTGTGTCTGTGAGGGTGTCAAGGACTAACACCATGTCCAACCTTCAGGCACTCATGCTAGGTTGAATTTGTTAGTTCTTAATTTGGGAATCTGGAAGGTGGAGCATCTTTCAGACTGCAGTGGGTAAGCTGGAGATTTTGCAGAAAAACAACTTTTGCCTTGTCTGGGTAAAAACTGAGGAGAAGGTAAATTTCTACTATATGGGACTGAAAGAAATGTGAATTTCTGAACAAGAGAAATAAGAGAGGCTTGGTGTTGTTTTTTTTTTTTGTTTGTGGGGATTTTTCAGTGTGGGGTTTTGGTTGTTTTTTTTTTTACCGAAACCCCATCATTTCAGTGCTATTACATAACCTGGAGCCTTTCCATTTATTGTATCACCCAGGTATCTCCCTGCCCAAACAAACTCAGATTCCTCAGTTTTCCAGCAGTTTCTAGTTGATGACTTCACTTGCATCCACTTTGTCCCAGTTGCACCTAAACATAAATTCTGCATTATGATTTGATATAATTTTTGATAACTTAAAAAATGGCAATGTATTTGTTTGGAGGAATGAAGTGGGATGTTGAAACATCTTTCAAGTTGCTGACTTAATAACAAAAAAAAACAACACGAAAGACATCCAGTGAGTTTATTGGTCTTTAGAGGAGTTTCTTAGTGCATGAAGGTTTTGTGGAGCACAGTGCTGTGGGGTCGTTCCAAAATTGCCTTCATTTAGACAGTTTTGGTCAACTGCATTTCAGATTTGGAAATATTTACATTGCCCTGCTGTGAATTATAGTGCTTCTTTATGACATTCGCATTGAGAGGTGTGCTGAAAGTCCCTAGGCTATGGTAGCATTTTCAAATAACTCCAGTGTATTCCTTCATGGTTTCATTAGGGTCTCCTCAAAGTTGGTCACAGGCCCTCTTTCAAACCATTCTGTAAAACCAGATCTGTCAAGTTGCCTGTACAGCATGCACAAATGACTGGGCAGCTGGTATGCTAATTGCTACCTTACTGAACTGACCATAATGTTATGTGCTTTTCTGTTTAGAAGCCTTTTTCTATATTCATGATTTCTCCGTCCATAAAGTTTGATTATTGTAGCTTTTGAGTGGAGTTTTTTTCTCTTCTTTAAGCTTTGCAGTGTTTATGTACTGCAACTTGCACCGTGAGACCTAATCCCGAAGTAGGGGCCGTTCCTGACAGTGCAGTAGAAATACAATCTATTTCAATAAATACAATCTATTTCAATATTTTTTGGTTGTTTTGTGTTCATTGAAAAGAGGGGTTTTTCCTATTTCTCAGCTCCTATTTGACATACTGGTTTTACAGTGATCTTCTGTCTATTTTAGGCAGTTTATTTGGGGGAAATACAATGTTTTACAAATAATCCATTATGCAACATAGGAAACAAATTCCTCTATATATGGATTAGGGGGTTGATTTGTACTTGTCTCTGTACATAGTACATACATCTATTAGAAAGATGTGTAAATTGCTGCATATCTTAGTAGCTTTGCAAACTATGGAATTGAAGAGCTGGGTGAGTCTGCTTGTTTGCTTCCCCATGCTGAAGTGGTAACTGTATACCATTACTGCAACTTGTTAGGTTTAGAAAAAACAGAACGAGAACATTTTTGCTGCTCTGTATGAATTGTGGAGCAGGAAAAGTAAGACATCATTTAGAGCGGCTATTGTGCTGGAGGTTTCTGGAATGCTTGGCATTGCATGTTCAAGTTTGGCATTTTGTCATCAAAAACTGGAGCAGAGCACAGGCTCTCAAATATGCAGTTAGGCCTCTTGAGCTCCTGTAAAAATAAGCTGGCAAATAACCCCCTTTAATAAAATGCTGATGCTGGGAAAGGTACACAGTCATCACTTTGTTATGCTACTTTTCTTAGCATGTCTCATTTGTTTCTGAAAGTAAAAGAGAGACGATTACCAGGTAAGACAGAGTTGTAATGAGATGAAATCCTGGCTTTCCTGAGACAGGGGACAACCCAACCACTGGGTCAAACTTTGAGCCATGAAAAGTCCTTGTGAACTAGCCAGGTAACTTGCTTCAGTAGCCATTAACTTGCCTTTTCGCCAAGACAGTTGCTTCTTTTCTCTTCATGCTTTTATGATGTCTGTTATTCAGTGGTTTATCTAGGGCTTGTGATTTTTGGTTCAAGCTTTTAATTATTCTGTAGCCACTCAGAATGCCCCCCTGGTGCCTCCCAGGACTTGACTGCACTGGGGAGGTGAGAGAGGGCTTCTGACAGTAGGAGTGCTTGAGCATTGCACTGGTAGTGATAACCTGGGCAGTGGTAGTGTCAGTGCTGCTAAATGAGTCTGGGTTTTTTCTGCTTACTGTTATTATTCCTAGTCATTTTTCTCAGGTCAATTCACTTGTAATTTTTGACTCTATGTATCTCTTGATTCCAAATCAGTATAGCTACTAACTAGACCTGCAACATTTTCTTAATTATCCTGCACTATTACCTTCAAAAGGAACTATGTGCTTTTAATATTTGCTCTCTGGGATGTCTGTGTAGGATAGTTGAAAGAGGAAACGGGAGTAATGGCAATCTGGAAGAGTAAAGGAACAGAGTATTTAGTTATCTAACTCATAATTTACAGTTCTAGTTTAAAAAAATGGATTCTTCTGTTAGAGTCTTTAGAGTCTATTTATCACAGTTTCATAATTGTCATAGTAGAACTTTCTTGAATATAAATAAAAGGTGAGGGTAGAGAAACTGTTAAAACACTTTGGTGGTGTGGAAAATGGTAACTGCAGTGATGATATGGAAATTAAGGTGTCTTTCCCATCATACCACACTGGAATGTGGGAGGCTGGAACAAGAAAATTACCAACTTGAAACTCAGAATAACTTGTTAGAGAGGGAGTCCATGTGTGGCAGAGCAGGTGCGCGAACAAAGCTACTCTTGTGCGTTATAGTGATCAAGTAGAGTCAGAAGAAAATAAGGTTTTATAAAACTACCTATTTTGGAAAGTACTTACCCTGTTTTCTGTTTCCAAAGGAAATGCTCTTTTACTGCCGTTCCGCTTCTCTGGAGGATTCTGATGGGTACCTGTTGCTTTCCCAGAAGAAACCCACATGTGCCTGGCAGACTAAGCATGTTGAACGAAGGCAGGACCTAAATAATAGTCTTCTTCCCTCATTCAGAGAACAGTATTTGTTAAACTGCACCACTTTAAGTGAGGAGGAGACAGTACTTCTATACTTCTGGTCATCAGTAGTGACAATCAGTCTTAGCTTTTTCTTTGTGCTGTTCAGTTATTGAGGAAATATTTAGCCATAAGCAGCTTACATATTTCTGGAACAACGCTCTTTGATCACATATTGTTTTGTCTCTTCAGTTTTGAAAAAACTAAAAATAGTGCTTTATCAGGAAAATATTATGGAGTCTCTAAGCAATATTGTGTTCTATGTATTTTAAAAGAGTGGAGATGAACAGTATCAGTTGTTTGCTGACTTTTTTCTTGCTAAATTAAACAGCATGATCTGCATGTGGTCTCTGATGCTCATATAAGGAGCTCTGTGGATTTAAAAAAAAATAATCTTTTTTAAGGTCTTTGAGACTGTCTATCTTAAGGTCACTGGAGTACAGCACATCCCTTGTGCTGCACTCACCTCATCACATCTAATGATTGTTCTGGGTACACATAGACACCTCCTCTCTCACCTCTTATGGCTTCTCCTGTGCAAGCTAGTTATTGCAGCTGGCTATCTTCCCGTGACTTCTGGAACAGCCGCTAGCATTGGAACAGGGACCAGAACTCAATCATCTGCAAATCTCTACTAACTGAAGTTTCCAATGGGCATCCAAAGATTGTGACACTGTATTTGTGGTCATGGCCAGATGTTGTTCTTAATCCTCTGTGGACAATATTCCCAGTATCCCAGCTGCATTTGCAGAATAGGAGGATCCATGGACCCTACTCCTTTGGGTCCCAAAGCTCCATGAGAGGGAAGAAGGTTCTTGTGAAGCTTCCATTTGGAACATGAACTGCTGTTGAAATAATTTTAGGGGACTATGAAAAGAAATTCCTCAAGTTAGAAAGTTTCAAAACTCAAAAATGAGCAGTTTTGGCTTGTCATCCATTGATGAGATGAATACACAGAAATTTCTAACATGTTCTCTCCCTTTATCCTCTCTGTAAGAGCCCAGCAAGCAGGATGTACAGTGATTTGGAAATTTCTGCGTTCAGATTCTAGAACAGCTGAGTCAGCTCCGGGTTTTCTTGTAGCTGTGTTCTTAACTTTCTGTTACATAGATGGTGACAGGACTGTGGACTGCCAGTGATGATAAAAACAAATCTATATTTGTGGCAATTAGACGTTGATGTATCTGGAGCTAAGCAGTACTGTTGGCAGGATTACAAGAGCTGAGTTGCTTGGAGATTTGATGTTCTCTTTGCAGCCGTTGTAGAGCAAGACTGAGAGCTCATAAAACTGAAGGCAAGGTATATCAGCAGAGCAGTTAAACAGTGTGTATCATGGATACAAATGGTTGTGAGCTATACTGCTTACAATCATTATTATTTTTGACCTTTCAGCATGAATTCTGTTGATTCCCTATCACATTTTCATGCAGGGTAGTCTGCTGGAGAAGACACTGTCAGACCTAACTTCACATAGGCTCTGACTTTAGTCAGATTTCTGCAGTCCTACTGATTTAAACCAACTCAATTTTACTGAAGTGATGTAGGGAACAGATATCATGGTTTAGGGTCAGAGCAGCCCCTTAGACTGCTGCGATTTCCACAAATAAAAGCCGAATTTTCCTTTTTGTGGTTCTCAATATGTAGGTCATCCAAAAAGATGAAAAATGTGGTTTTTTTCCCAGTGTCCATTCTCCCTTCAATTTCATTACTAAAGTGGAGTTTGGGTGGATGATTATTATGTCTGGTTGAGTGGCATTTTCTTTAATTACATATTTGCAGGTGGCACTGTCTTTTTTACCAGGAGGTAGAAAAAGATCTAAGGATTTTTTTTCTGTAAAGGAAGCAGCCCCTGGAACAACAGCAAGATAACTCAGCAGCCACAAGGATGTTAAAGACCAGTAACTTTAGACATCTGCATTCAAATGTAATTTATTTCTTTCTCACAGAGCCCGATTAATTTCTAATAAAACCAAGCTTTAGTTTCTCTTTTGTTCTGTTTGTACAGAGGCCTGTTTGCATGATGCAGATGTAAAGGAAATACCTGTTTAGCTCTCTTTCCATTAAGATTAGACGCAATATAATCTTGCATTACAAAAACTGACTCAGACCTATGCAGGATTAGAAACCTATTTAGTGTTAGAAAGCTGCCGAGTCTATCTGGTGAGGAGAGTTCTTAGCTGCTGTGAGTTGAAGACAGAATGCACAGATTTGGAGTGTTTGTTGAATACTACTTTTTCATGTGTCACTAGAAACAAAACTCAGCCAGAAAGGTGGTGACCTGACACCAGTTGAAAAGGTTGATATCAAATTATAATAATGACAAAACCAAATAGTGGTCAACTGGCAGCTGATTTAGCATCCTGCCTTATGATGGATTTTCTGTGTTCAGTGGAATATGAACCTTTTACGTTACTAAAAGCTTAGTCAGGTACTTTTAAGAGACATTAAACAGTGTTCTTTTAAAAAAAAAAAATGTTTGTTGGACTTTCTTCCATTTCTTGCTAAACACCTTAGTTAAACTGTTGTAAGACACCATATCCTGTACCTTTTCCATTGCAGTTTCCTTTTTTTTTTTTGGTAAACCATGGCAACCAGTCTTACAATAAGTAACAGAGTGGGATGAGCAAATTTTAGTTCTTAAAGCTCAGATTAAGAAAGTGAATGAAAGTTAATCATGTTACTCTGATTTTTTTCCTGCTGAAGTCCCAACTCTTTCCATGAACTAAAATCATGGTTCCACCTCTGGAAGCATGATCTAATAGTAAAAAATGTACTTCTGTACATTTTAGGACCAAACTGATTGCTACAATAGCTTTTTTTTTCCCCATCTCACATGCTTTTTTCGTCTGAATTAAAGTGTACTCTTTTATCAGAAATTTCTCATAGATACACAGATTACTTGATCAAGTATCCTTTTTTGCATTCTTTTGAATAAAGCCTGCAGGGACAACTTCTGTGGCATCTCCCATAATTCTGAATTTTATAGCTCTTTTGTGAATGTGCTAAAGTTTTTCAACATTACTTCTGAAATACACACAGCAGAACTAACCTTGCATTATTTTATGGTCCCATCAGAGCTATATAGAGAAGTAATGATGCTTTCCTACTGTTACTTTGAATTCCCTTCATATATTGTCTTCATTGGTTGCAGCAGAGCAGTGGGAGTTCATGGTCTGTTGTTGCTTTTGGTTTTTTTAACCATTACATTAAAGATTGTAATTTTTCAGTGACAGAAGCAGCAAAGTTCTCCCAAATTTCCTGAACTTAATTATGCAAGGTGGGAAAAAAATCAACCTATTTAAGTCAGCTCTTTAAATTGCTAAAGCTGTTTATGTTACTAAGCAAAACTCTTTAACTGATGGCTGGGCATATGAATAACCATATACTCAGTAATGTAGCTTATTATTTCCTCAAGTTTTTTGAAAGTTGTCACAGCCAGTAAAGAATTGCAGTCCTACAATATCCCTGTAAAGTGGGGAGGTACTGATTCATTTTGAAGTGGGGAAACTGAGGCACAAACTTGTCAGCAGTCTGAGTGTTGATATACCTGTACCAAACCCAGTTTTCCTGAGTCCATGACCTCTTAGTTCATCTTTCTTGGGCTAGTAAGGAGAATAAATGTTTTAACACTTTATGTCACTCTGTCATGATTTTGTTCTGAAAGTGCTTCCTTACGTGTGGTGGTCGTACATGTTTTTAGGACAGTTCTGTGCAGATTAGAGGCCTTTCACCAGTGCATGAAATGCACCATGGCAGCATGAACTTCATTGTGCAACAGATCTGTGCTCCTTGGCATATGGAGCAGGCTGATACTGCTGGTATCCAGACCTACTGTTTTCATAATCCCATATTTCCTCACTAATAGTTTATGAGGCAAATATTTAAGTGCTTATTGTTACATTTTCTCCTTTTATCTCATTATTTATAGAGCAATTGTTAGTTAGGGTTATGAAACTGTCATTTTTTCCTTTTTGAAGAGTAAGATCAAGCAGTAGAAGATGAAGACTTCCAAGTGTGCACTTACAAGTTTGTTCCCAGCAACTGTTTTGTCTCCTGTGGTTCAATCCTGGCATTCCTTGGATTTAGCATCCCCCGATCAGCCAAGCCTGCTGTACTCCAATGCCTGACCTCCTACAACACCTCCATGTCCTCACTGGCAACAAATTGGAGAATTGTCAGCCCCTGGTAGATAGAAGCTCTCCAGCTCAAGTCCTGTAAAGCCTACTAAAGCATTCTTCATGGTGCAGAACAGACACTAAGTGCTACACAGGACTTGCTCAGTCTTATGGCTTCTTTATGTCTTTGCTATAAAGACATGGGGCTAAGGTCAAATTTCATCATGGGACCAGCATCATGGAAACTTCTGTGCTAGAAGAAAAAGCTCACCTAGTAGTTACATTAAAAGAATAACTATTTTAGGAACTTGGGCACTTCTGTTGGACCAGAGGCTGGGGAGCAGGTTGTCCTTTTTGCAATCTGCGCCCTCTTTTAAGTGCAAAGGTTTTTTGATCATGTACTTGATAGTTTTACCTTTCCTGATTACCCAGTGTTGCTGTAGCAAATGACTCTTCGGGATGTTCCTTGTTCTGCTCGGGAGACCAGTTGTTCCTGTGATTGCAGCTGATTCCTTGAACTGCACTTCAAACTGCAAGTCCTCGTCTCACTGGAAAGGGAAGCACCCCTTTCTTCCCTTCCCATTCCCCTGTGGACAGCCAGATTTACCTACAGCCCAGATTGGTCCTCTGTACCTGCCCTATCTGGAAGCAAAGTCAGGAGATGACAGGAGGTGTTGAGGCATCTAGAGCTGGAAAGATGCTGGTGGCAGTCCTAGACAAGCCGAAGGGGTCCTGGTCTGAGAAGCCTTCCTCTGAGCTGCAGTTTCAGCCCTGCTGCTTTCCCCACTGCTGCTTTACTAGTTCAAGGCAAAACAAGGGGTGCCCTGCTGGCTGCCCTCTGCCAACTGGCACGGCCTGCTGCTGCCAAAGGGCAGGGCCAAGGGAGGTTTGCAGCTCAGAGAAGTGTGAGAGAATGCGACTCAGGCTTCCTAATCCCAGCTGCCTGCCTTCTCTTCACTATCTGTGCCAACCCAATGCTCTAGGGCAAGCCTTGTGATCTCTGGCAGCCCCCAGGCTGTATTCTCCCAAATCCCATTTGCTAAGAGAGGGCAAGAGGTGTTTTTAATATTTTGTGGCTGTTTTTTTTTTGTTTTGTTTTTTTTTTCTTCTTTAATACACACATCAATCTCTAGAGGTCTAGAAACCAGGATCCCATACAAAATCTTAAATTACTACCCTGGCCAAGCCTGCATTCTTGCCCCGTGGTCAGTCCCTTGGCTTGGCAGGTCTGGCATTAGATACAGACGCCTGGGTTGGGGGTCAGGTTGGGATCCTAACTTCTGCTGTCCAGAGACCTGTGATCTACTGCTGTAAGAAACTATTAAAGAAGATAGGAATATGCATTTTGGCTAGAGATTGTTTGCTTACATTGCCCTCCTGATGTACATCCATAAAGTTCCTAATTTTTTTAGTTTTTAAGTGTAATCTGTAATTGAGCTGTTCTAAGGCATCTTCTCTTCAGATAGTGCTTGAGCATTTGCAGAGGGGAATGCTTCTTGCTGTGTGGCCCTTTCAGGCTTGTAGTCACAAGTCACTGTAGACACACAACAGTGTCATTACCCTGTGTTTATTTTAAATGTCTGAAGTCCAGAGCTGTGCTGGTATGTTAACCCACCACCTTTGTGTAGTCTGGAAATGTTAAAACTACAAATTATTATAAACAGAGTGACTTTGGGGAGCTTATATGTTGTGGTTATTTAAGTATTCGTATAGATTTCTGTCTTAGTGTAGTGCTCATAGAATGTATCTGTGACCAGATAAATACTCTACAGATCACTGAAGAGCAAAGGTAAATTTAATAGATGTATTTCTGCTGAATATATGCTTTTTTAATTAGGATTTTAACTTTAAAAAAAAAAATCAGCTTGCTTCATCTCCTCTCCATGTGCAGCTATTTCAGCTAAAATACATTGCTAAAGGTTTCACTGAGTCAGTGCCATAGGATAAGTACATAATTAATTTATATCTACATTTGTCATTCTGATAGCTTCCAAAAGATAGCTAAGTGACCGTTAGCATAATTTAACAAGAAAAGTCTTTTTAAGTGCTTTATGAGATGTAAATTCTCCTACATAAAATACAGTATGCTGGAACTAATTATCATTGCACGTTTATGGTTAATGGTCAAAAATTTTCATTCTTTGCAGAACCATTTTCATACCACTGACCCATCTGTTACAGAGACCTTATCATGACTAATAAGTTATTTGGTCATTGAGGAGGAATTCCCACAGTCCAATGTATACTCAATGCATCCTTGAAATACTTAGTCCTTGGATTTGAAGGTTCACTGCTCCAGTCTCTGGGCATCTTTAGCCCTCAATGACTATTTTGCCAGAATAGATAAAGTGCACGCCAAGTAAACTGCTATAGTTTCCAACCACAGCCATGAGGAACAAAGTGAATTAAGGCTGGAGCCTAAAATTTCTAGGCAGAAGTAATAAAGCTTCTCTTTGTTGAGGTTT
>VWZY01001947.1:151795-172445 GCA_013399075.1 Chloroceryle aenea
TCCTTATGGCTAGGTGGTTTTGAATTTCTCAGGAAAGCAGGTGTTAGGGGACAGAACAGCACAGGGAGTTGGGCTGAGCTTTTAGTGTCTTTGAATTGTTATCACAAATCTCTGATTTTGTTTCATTTTTCCCCCCACTCCTGTTCTCTGAGAGTATAAGCTCCAGGGACTGAAATATATCATTCTGCACTCAAGAATTATTCCATAGAAAATGTGAGAGAGCCTATAATTAAACACTTGTGCACAGATAGAAGTAGTGGAAGAAAAAAATTTGGTGTCTGTCTCTCCAAAAATGGTTGAAAACTGTAAATCATGTATAGAACAGATAATCACTGATATAACAAACTGTAGCTGCATCTGCTGATTATTTTCTTCTCAACCTCTTGTGTACAATTAAGAATTCAGATTTAACAGCTGGGAATGATTTTCAAATGTTGTTCTGAAGCAGAAAGTTCTATTCAGAAACTTTCAGCAGTTCTTTTATCTTCCCTGTTCATTATTTTTTCTGGAATAGGTTAAAAAAAATAGTACTTGACCTGCTCTGCATTGAGATAGAAAAGAGATCATTATAAACTCAGATATGGATTTATGCTTAATGATCCTCTTACATGGCTGAGTTCAATGTCAGACAGACTGAGTATCTGTCAACAGGCTAAACTTTCTTTGGTCAAGAAGCTTTTGTCTGTTAATATTTTATTTTCCTAGTTCAGCAGGGAGGTATTTTTTTCAAAGGTTTCTTGTTGATAGTTGTGGCAAAGAAGCTAACATATAAAGATCAAAGTGAGTGCCTGTCAAATTAAAGTTAATGATTATACACAAGTGAAAACTATAAAAAAACCCAGAGGGAAGATACTAATGCAATCACACACTGTTATATACACTGATAGTATAGAATTCTATGTATAAATGTACCAGTCTGCTGAATGGATAGGTCTGTGTCGACCAGGGCTACATACAAAATTCCCACAGAAAGGTCTGATGTCTGTCACCATGCTCCGCATNTTCTCATGTGCCCTGGTGAAAAAAATGTGTGTCTTTTAAAAATATATTTTGCAGACGCTTAATCTTGGTTGCATCTAATGCCTTTCAATATTTTTAAAAGAAATTCCAAGTGGATGAGTTATTTATGTGTTTAGCTTTTATTTTTCATTATGTCTTTTAATAGATTCCAGATCTCATCCATATTGTAATGGCTTCTGTGTTACGGAGCAACACAATTTGCTGGGTTAAATATCCATTTTTCTTGCCTTTCTGACATGAAAGTGTGATAGACCTATACAATAAATTGTTAGCACATTTGTGAGCTTGAAAGTCCATACTATCACCCTCACAGTCTGCGTGGAGGCACCACCAGACATGAGACCTCAGCACACCTGGAAACATCATGTTGTTCCTAATATTTAGGTTAACGTGCTTGCAAGACATTATGATTAAAGGCTGCAAATGGAGGAGTATTCAGGCTTGAATCCTTTGTAAACTTGCTTCCCTTAGCCAATGTGTTAAAGCACATGGAGAGTGTAATTTTATAGATTTGTCTGAGGCCTGGGATATGGAGGTGGAATATTTGAGGTGATGGAAAAAAGAAGATATAACCCAGACTCCTGTGTGTNTGAGAGTATAAGCTCCAGGGACTGAAATATATCATTCTGCACTCAAGAATTATTCCATAGAAAATGTGAGAGAGCCTATAATTAAACACTTGTGCACAGATAGAAGTAGTGGAAGAAAAAAATTTGGTGTCTGTCTCTCCAAAAATGGTTGAAAACTGTAAATCATGTATAGAACAGATAATCACTGATATAACAAACTGTAGCTGCATCTGCTGATTATTTTCTTCTCAACCTCTTGTGTACAATTAAGAATTCAGATTTAACAGCTGGGAATGATTTTCAAATGTTGTTCTGAAGCAGAAAGTTCTATTCAGAAACTTTCAGCAGTTCTTTTATCTTCCCTGTTCATTATTTTTTCTGGAATAGGTTAAAAAAAATAGTACTTGACCTGCTCTGCATTGAGATAGAAAAGAGATCATTATAAACTCAGATATGGATTTATGCTTAATGATCCTCTTACATGGCTGAGTTCAATGTCAGACAGACTGAGTATCTGTCAACAGGCTAAACTTTCTTTGGTCAAGAAGCTTTTGTCTGTTAATATTTTATTTTCCTAGTTCAGCAGGGAGGTATTTTTTTCAAAGGTTTCTTGTTGATAGTTGTGGCAAAGAAGCTAACATATAAAGATCAAAGTGAGTGCCTGTCAAATTAAAGTTAATGATTATACACAAGTGAAAACTATAAAAAAACCCAGAGGGAAGATACTAATGCAATCACACACTGTTATATACACTGATAGTATAGAATTCTATGTATAAATGTACCAGTCTGCTGAATGGATAGGTCTGTGTCGACCAGGGCTACATACAAAATTCCCACAGAAAGGTCTGATGTCTGTCACCATGCTCCGCATGCATGTGAGTTCAAAGCATTTAGGATGTCAAAAGCAGCTGTTCCAGCTTTAGGACCGAGGGTTTATATGCTTATGTTTTGTCCCTGTTTTTGTATTCTACAGTAAAATCTCTGTCCTTAATGGGCCAACAATCAAGTACTGGGTCTGTTACCTGAATCTGTATGCACATCCACTTAACACACTTCTTTTATGACAACATATGCTCAGAGATCTTTCCTTGGTCTAGTAATGCAAGTTGTGTGTCTTTGTTGTGTGGTAAAGGATTATTGTGATGAACCTGGTTAATAATTAATTGGTCTCTCTAGGAATGGGAAAAAACAGAATTGCATTTTTACTAGAGGTATATCCTAACAGAGAGCACTTAGGGCATGGGTACTGCGGCAATAAATAGTGGTACTTTTATTCTCTTTAGACAACTACAGTAGAAATGTACATTTAATCTCCAGATTGGACATTTCTAATTTTTTTGTCATGAAATAATAGATATTTATTTTTTAATACATTTTTAAAAAGTCTTCCCATACTGTTTGCAGATCAGGTCCAGGAATCTTGCCTGAAGTCTGATCACCCAGTTTCAGACTGGGATTGGAATTAGAAAATGTGTCGTGTTCTGCGTTTTTGAAAGACAACTTTCTTTATCCTCTAAGAACCATTATTCTTCAGAGACAATATTCTACTATTTCTCTTCCTATTCTGTTTTGTTCTTTATGTAGTTGTTTGTTGGTTTTTTTTTTTTTCATCAGTTGGCTGGTTTTTGTTTGTTTGGTTTTTGTTTTGTTTGTTTTCTTTCATTTGTTTTGGGGGTTTTTTGGTTGTTTGTTTTGTTGTTTTATTTTATTACAGTATATGCCCAGACCTCAGATGTTTACTGCTGTTCAGGTTAGGGATTTTTCTTTTTACAGCCTTTGTGTTCTGTTTTGTTTTTTTTTCATGATAGAGCCATGACCATTTTTACATAATTTTGCTAGCTTCTTACCTGACTGGAGTTGAATTAATTGTTCCTGAAAGGTTTTCCTGGTTCTGCTTTCCCCGATTCAAAAGGAGTGTTGAAAAAAGGTGAAGACCTAGGGAAGTCTTCTAGTGAATAGTCTGAGGAGATGATTCATCAGAATAAGCAGGAGTTCCTAATGTCCATCAAGATCCAAACTGCTGGAAGTCAAGGCAAGATACATGCTGTTTGGAGTCTGTGTTTTCACAAGGAAAACTCTCCACTGGAATAGCTAGCTAAGGGATATGAGGAGTTCTCTAGGACTGATTTATTTCTCTCTTTTAAATCAAGGTGATTTTTAAATTATTATTATTTAACTTATGATTTATTCTAATAGAAATTAATTGGGATTAGCTCCACTGCTTGTGTTCAGACTAGTGGATGATTCTTAATGCTGGTTCGTGTGTTTTCATTTTCAGGAGGAATGTGAACATTTCTCATTGTCACTTATTTAAATAATTAGAATATTTGCGGATTCACAGTAACAGTTTGTGGGATACTAGCCTTTCTGCTTTTCTATCATACTTGGAGATGAAAACTTTCCAATAATAGGGTAGCAGACTGGAGACATAGTCTTATGGACAAAGAACTGTTGAACCCTTTAAATGAAAGTAAAAGCAGTGTTACTCTCCTCCTTAATCAATAAAAAGGTCTGTTTGGGCCTTAGGGTGTTTATATTTCTTTTTTATTTACAGATTTACAAAGAGAATTTTCAGCAGTCTTCAGGCCTTCCTTCAGAGCACAGTTGCAATGTAATTGTCAGATTGATATTGGAGAAGAGGGAGGACAGAAAAAAGATAGCAGTTATGATGATTTTCAAATAATGTATTTTTATACAGCAAGAAGAAAGTGATTACTGAAAGATTAGCCCAGATTATTATTCATGAGTTTTCTGAGCTTTTAAACAAATTGTTGTGCAAATGTTCATAACCTCATCATTCTCTCTCTCTCAGAAGGTGTTCAGATCCCCCCCCCACATGTGCAATAGATCAAGCGTACTTCCAGAAATAGGCACATTGTGCTTGCAAATCCAGATGATCTTGTTATGGCAACTGAGTCTCTGTGAGGAGTTATCTGTGGGCTGTGTGGATCCTTTTTCACACAAGTTCCTTGTACGGCTGAGAGCTGCTACTGTACTGCAGAACAGCCCTCTCCTTTTTGGGTGCAGTGCTTTGGTTTCAAAGCCAAATGCAATTAAATCATCCTGATTAGATCATTAGAGCCTTCAGTGAAATCTGCTCAGTAACATGCCTGAACTTTCACTGTGGTTCCAAATGAATAATTTTTTGGTATTTGACTTTGCTTTGAAATGTGGAGCTCTCTTTGCCTGAAGGGGTATCTGGTTTTGTATAAACATGGAAGGTTTCAGACCATTTGAGGGACACGGTGCAGAATAATTCATCTGTGCTGAAGATCTGAAGTATTTCAGCAATATTATTAACAGAGTGTTCTGTATCTGCTTCATCTTTTGAAAATTTTACAAATCAGGGTGCCTCCTCACAAACATGTCTGTTAGAGCTTGCCTGGCAGAATTAGCTGGGATTGCTTCTTCCTATATAACTGCTGTATGTGACCCCATGTACATTCAGCACCGGGCATAAAGATATTAAGGGCATCTCCCTCCCCAGACACCTTGCTCCTATGGTACACCATATACCATCAGTGGTAACTGAGCATTGCAAAGCACTGAACATTAGATATTGAATATTCTCGGCGTAAAAGCTGGCACAGGGACGTTGTTTACCAGCAAATGTGAATCCTTAGAGTAAATAGCACTGTGCTTCGAAAATTAGTGTCACTTTCACATGGTTGGTGCTACTGAGCTACTTTCTGTAGCAAGCCACTCCCCTAATTGCAGAGATCTGTGGAATGGACAGCCAACAGATGGATGTGACATTTATACTCCACATGTCTTCACAGTATCGTAGGTGTAAGATGGCCCTAAGACTCAAGAGTTAAAGAAAATACAGGGAGGAATATGAAGGTAATAATGAATCATAAAATTACAGAGTTAAAGCTGTGAAGAGAAAATATACAGATGAAATCCCCTATATATCTGGCACCACCAGCTGTGCCTCCACCTTCTTCAAAGTAGTTGGATTGTTTCTTGTGAGCACTTTGACTTTGTTTTTGTTTGTTTTCAATCCTAGAAATTCAGAGAGATTTACTGCAGGGTTAATCACTGCTCAACATGAGTTAGGCTAGCAGAATTTGACTGCTTGACAATATGTGAGAACCAAAATACGTCTCTGTTTGAGTTCATGTACGTTGTTGTTACTATCTTGTGAATAGTAAGCAGTTGTTTTTTTCTTCTCTAAAATCTGAATTTATTGGCAGATTGGGCCTGTCTTGCTTGGTCCTGAATAAGGCAAGCAGTTACAGCTGAAGTGTAAATAGTATGGTGGGGATTTACGTGCTTTATTTAGCAAGTAAATTTAGGTATATTACTGTAAGACCTCTTTGTCAGTAAAAAAAACCAACTTCACCCACTGAAAATTCTAAGTAAAGCCTGGCAACAGTCCACATTATTTCTTTTATTCTCCATGGTGTCAAACTAATAATTGATAGTTAACACCATTTGAGGGACTCTTAGTTTAGAAGCCAAACTGTTACAGTTACTTATTTTCAGACTTCTAAGCTTTTGTTTTCAGTTTATAGAAATGCAACATTCATGCTTTAGATTTTGCATCCGCTCTGTGCCACTGAATTCAACTATATGAATAGCTGAATTTTTCCTTCCAGCAAGATGTGTACTTCCAGCAAGCAGTTCCATGTGCTTTTCTGAACCACTCCAGTTAACTTAAGAAAATCAAGAAAAGGAACGGTAGCCTGAAACATTATTCACAAACATTTTATACTTTAATACTGTAATTAACTTCTTTTGCCAATAAGCTTAGTAAAATTCCTTTTTTTTTTTGGAACTACAGTGCCTTAAGAAAGCTGTAGTACTTGTTAGAGAGGTCATATTTATTAACCAGAAAACAGTAATTGGAAAAGAGATGAAGCATGGTCTGTTGCGTTAGAAATTATTCTTTGAATTGGCCAGTTTTAAACTGTCTAGGATGTCTAGAAGAATTTTATCCTATTTCAGTCTCCTAGCTTGCTTTTTTTTTTCCTTTCCCCCAGTAGCATGCTGATAAAAAGTTTCTTGTGAGGCTCCTGTTTTCCAATGGACAGAGGAAATGTAAATTGCCTTTAGGCATTTTCTTAGTTCTAATGACTTAAGCCTGGTCGGGAAAGAATACACACAAAATGCAGAGATACAATTTGGAAATGTGTTTTGCTGTTCATACAGGATGTTGTGAAATAGCAGACTGAGGCAATAGGAATGCAGCACTTCAAGGTGTTAGGTTGTGACTGTACTTGCAGCAATTTGCATAGCATTTTCTGCTGGTTTTTATCAGTTTACTTTTATTGCTATTTCATTTCCCATGATGAAGAAGGAGAAGACCCCCTTCTGGTAAAGAAAATGGTCTTTGCAAATTATGCTGCCCAAAGGAAGAGTTGCCCTCCCTGATCCCACTATTCCATACCCACCACAAAGATGTTTAAGTTTCCACAGTTACTGTTTCTGCCTTCTTTGTACTCTTTCGACTATGGAAGAGATGCACTTAATCTTACCCAAAAAGACAGATAGAAGAATTTCTAAAATACTATAAGATGATGTGATTGCAGTTTTTAAATACTACTTTATTATTGCTTTTAGCCAAAAAGGCAACTATTAAAAGCACTCAGGAAATAACAGATATTTCAGATAAGGCATATGTGAAGGTTTGGTATGGTCTGTCAAATGTTTGATCTGTGACCTGTGGATGGCTTGTGGCAGTCAAGAGAGAGAATTCTCTCTTCACATGTGACTGACTTTTCTCCTTCTTGCACATTAAATGACACTAAATATATTCTATATATTTCCATATAGTACTTTGCCATACAAGCAATGGCAACATTTGATGCAAGCAATGCATGCAAGTGCAATTGAGCAGACGCTATCACAAGGGCCATGACTGGAAGAGATGCTGTGCTATGGGCCAGAGGTCCTTGCGTCTCTTGATGCACTAACATGAGTCAAGTAGCTGGAGAGAGAGCAAAAACTGCTGCTTAGAGATTGGACTACAGATTTAAACATATGCAGCTCTGTAGCCAGCGCCTGACCCAGTGAAGGGTGTATGGCTGGAGCTGCGTTCCCTTCCTTGCTTGTGGCCTTCTTCAAACTGCCTAGTGTGGGGCAATTCAGGAGAGTTCTGTAACTACCTTAACTTCTCTGAGTCATAACATGGCTTTTATGGCCTTGAATTCAAGGAGGTCAGGATGTTCAAAGTGGCTGATAGCTACTTCCCTGCAGCTGAAATCAGGCATATCCCATCTATTACTGTGGTCCAGAGTTTGAGAGCTCGTCTGAAAAGCAGTTCATTCACCTTGTGAAGTTTAACCTTTGGTAAGATTTTTTAGTTTGTTTGCTTGCTTGGGGTATACATTTGATAAAGTAACAAGAGTTTGCAAACTGTTTGGCCTGTTACTTGGATCATGTTATTAACACACCTTTCTCAGTCCTTACACAATAAATACTGTAGCTGGTATTGCAGACTTTAATAAGCTGGTATCTAGTGTAGATCTGCAGAAGAAAGTTTTCAAAGGGTAAGTACTTGTTTTGTTTCCCTTCCCTCCCCCCCATTTAAAATAATATCTATTAAGGATTCATTCTAGACCACGCGTTGCCATTATTTGTCTAGTATTTACTCAGGCATCAAGAGAGAGTTTCCCACTTTCAGAATAGTTTTTGTTCCAAGTTCCTTTATATATTTCATGTACACAGGACATGCAGGCTCTATTAACCAGACTGAAAGAGTTCATGATGGGAGAGTGTCTTTCCAAATTAGCAATGTCTACAACATGCTTTTAAAGACATCTGTGTTCTTTTGTATTCTTAGGCCACACACATTTTTTTCATTTTGACTTGCTTTTTAGGCAAGAAAATATATGAATGTCTAGCTAAGTTAGACACTCTTCTAAATGTTCTTCACTTAACATTTTTTTTTCCTGTGTATTATTCAGCTGTCTGCATTTCCCTGATTCCTCTTGGTAGAAAAATTTCAATTTTCCTTCTACACAGAAGTTATCTTTGTAACCTTATGTTAGAATCTAAAATTCCTCCATGAGAATTTTGCTAAAAGCTTTCAAATTTTCTGGACAGGCAGATTTCATTTAATTTTATAAAAAAGTAATAGATACTAGGACAGAATCTAAACCATTATTTGTAAAGTAAACAAACAGTCCCTCAGTTCACATCCCAGAGGTGTCTGTGGAATCATGAATTTCTTGAATTATACCAGTGAATCAGAAGAGACAACTAGGTATTGCTGCTACCAGGTCCTTTTGCCCTACCCTACTTTCTTCTTTTAGAGCCCTGGCTCTAGCATTAAATTCTTTATGAACAGCTTCTGAAATAATAAATTGATTATTTTTTGGTTTTTAGAATTCAGTGTTCCTTCAGAAAAATAAAACATAATTTTCTTCCAGCCGTGTTGTACAGCTGTCACTCCTGCTTTCTTGTATACTCTCAAAATTACTAGCCATTTATGCAGATCCTGAGATAAGTAGAACTGAAAGTTCAGTCAGAGCTTTCAGTCAGAGCGTGTCAGAGCCCATATGATCATCTGCGAGGTTTTTTTTTTTCCACTTGGCTTTCTTACACTACGTAACCTTCAGTGAACTCCCTTTAGCATCTGCTTTCATGGAATTGTCCTTAATCCACCTTCACTGTCACATTGTGTTTTCTGTTTGATTTTTAGAAATACAGAAATAAAGATGCTTTTGGGAATTTCAATAACTAGAGAAAATGACTGATGATGTGAAGTCATTTAAGAGGGTTAAAGGGATATTAGGGTAAAACAGTCAATGTAAATAGAAGTCTGGAGTATTTTCTTGTCTTCATAAGAACTTATTATTCCCTCTTGAGTTACTCAGGTCAGAGTATCTCTTCACTTTTGAATTAGTTTTACCCAGGACCTCTAGAATTTTGGCGGGGGGAGGGGAGAGAGATCCTTGGTCTCTCTTCTGCATCAATCTGCTGAAAGATAGTATAGTATGATGTATTTGTCATACACCTATTATCTGCAGCGTAAACCATCCTTTTTGTGTGGATGGAAATAAGGGCTTTATTTTCATGCTAGTCATCCTGGAAATTATTCCTGAGGCTAACTAAGCCTGTGTCATCAGTTTATGTTGTGAACAGCATGATGAGTAGTATAGCACTGCTCAGTATATCTCAGAACCATCCTCTCTCTCAATCAGAAGTGATACAAATTGCAAGCAGGAATAGAATTTTTTGAATGGAAGATGTACACCTCTATGATGCACACTTAGATAGCGTAACCTACCATGCACAGAATTTTCTTTGCTAACAGTTACGTCAGAGAACAGGAGGTCTTGATGAATGATTTTCTAGTTTCCAAGACAAGTCCAAGAGAGGAACTTTCTGCAGTCTATTATCGCATTCATTTTGGCAAGGTTAGGCACCTTCACCTGTGTTCAGACACATATAAAAACCCCACTACCACTCTGTTTTGCTTTGTATTTCCTAGAGAATCACGTGTTGGAAAGTGATTTTTTCTCAGAAAATTCCTGACAGAACAGTATGTTACAACCCATTCTTTCTTCACTTTGAAATCTTTCAAATCCACTTTGAAGGCTTAGACACTAGAAGAGGGTAACACTGGAGGAATGAAATCCTGGCCCTCTTTTAATGCCTGTAGCAAAACACATTCCATGAGCTTCTGTGGAGGCAGGCTTCCTTTTGTGTGCATACCTATAAATCATGAGACACATGTGCTTGCAATAGTTTCCATAGCCAGACAAATGGCTAATCCTCAAATACAAACCTACATTATGTTCTGGATGCAGTATTTATTGGCTAGTGAGACCGTGATGTGTAGTTAGAAGTGACTGAGGCACAGCTTTTTCAAATATTTGTGTATATCTTTTTTGTTTGAACAGATAACATTGTCTTTTGCTGAATTTAGAGGAGGGAAGGCATTGAATAGTATGATGTCATTGAGTGTTCATGCAAGAGCAGAAGAAACTATGCACTGCTCGTCTGGTTTTGTCTACTAAAGGTTACTTCATTTCTAAGTTTTAACCTTTGATTCAGTAAATTGTAAGCAAATCTACTGCTGATGCTCATATGCTAAAAGTAAATCAGCAAAGAGAAAATTCAAATATGTGTGCTCTTTTCACTGCATTTCCTTCTGATACCCAGAAAATATGTTTGCTCATATTAGGCTTGCTTGCTCTTAATTTTTGATACTTTGCCATTTATGAGTGGTGCTAGCACCATAACTATAAAGAAGGCTTTTTGATGAACAAAGATGTTTAAAGTAAAGATCCCAACTCGGGAAATGTTTGGCAATATGTTTGGCATTTGAAGAGAGGACATGTGCCATACAAGAAGACAACATTTTAAAAGGTATTTGTCTTTGTAGCACATAAGAATAGGGAATTGCGCATTCTTTTCTTCATGAATGTGTTATATCCCCTCCCCCATTTTCTCTTCTGAAAAGCCCTAAAGTGTATTGCAAGTTATTATTCACTGGCATGACGCCTGGACCCCTTACAAGTTGGAAACTGTTTTATATGTTGTAGATTCTTTTCAGTTTTAAAGCCCTGTCTTGGCTTGTGAACAATGATGACATCAACTCCTGAAATCCAACACTAGCTCTATTCCCTATTCTGTAAGGCTTATAAAGTCAGTAGCATCCATGTATTGTTTCCAAATGGTGATATATTTGAACTGACATTTCTGATTAATGAGCTGACATTCTAGTTTGTTTATTATTGGTTTTACATTATATCCCTTAAGTGTGAGTGGATAATTTTAAGAAGTAGGTTTTGCAATATGTAATAAAACCTACTTTGCAATATGTAATAAGCCATATTGCAATAAGGACGTTTGAAAAGTATACAGTATTTGAATATCTCTCTCTACATAAATTTGAAATTGAAATTAATATTTAAATTTCCTTATCAACAAAAACTTACAGTGTTTTGCAAGAGTGATGTCAAGATAACCTAATGTTAGCTGGCATTAATTAGCCCCTAGTATCACAGCAGTGGTATCTGATTGTATCAAAACCGGGATTCACTCGGGGCCTTGCAGAATCTCACTGTTTGTGTATAGCATTATATGTACTTAATTTTTATCTATTTTACTAAAATGAGATAACTGAGATTATGGGATAATAAGACTGACTTATTCAGCTGGATTCTACTCTAATTACAACTGTTCAAGCATATGCTGGTATATGCTGCACAAAGGCATTTCTGAGCTTGTATCCTTGTAATTTTGTAGGTGACATATGTTTAAGAAAGGGTGGAAGGTAATAAATTCAGTCCATAAGAAGACAGGTAGACTTTTTATATTTGGTGTTGTAGTTCAAGGTTTTAGGTATTCTGAGAGAAAATCTGGGAGACTGTGCTTAACAAAATCTCACTACTGTGCTGAGACTGTGATCCTTACAAGAGGTTACGGGCAAACTGTACAAATGCAACACTTTTCTGTAGCAGTTTTCCCTTCAGTGTGCTGGAATCATGAGTTAATTATTACAGGAGCCATGTCAAGTAGATAGGTACAGTGAATTCTGTTTATCTGGTGGGACAAAGACAGGAAAAGTGGTTTTGTCAGAAGTAAAATGGGAGCCAAAGTTTGATAGCTCTTAGACCATAGAAAGCAATGTTTGGACATCTTTGCAGGCCTACTTAAGAATTTGGATTTTTTAAAATTGTATTTTTATTTATTTATTTACAAATATATTGGCTTTAGGGGCAGGGAGAGAATTAGAGCACCTTTGGAAAATTGCTTCTTTATACAGTTTAAAGTGAACATAACCAAACTTATTCACCCATTTCTCTGTGGTCAAGGGAATTCTGATTAATGAATGTTTTCTGAGAACACTTTAGCATATCAAGAAATAATTGGTAAGAAAACAACAAAGAGTAGGGTTGCCACTACAGCTCTGCATTGATTTGTCTTACCCAGATTACCCTCGATGAATGTTCTTCAAATTGTATCTGCTCTTCAGCCTATTTTCTTGAAAGAAATTAGGCCCATGGGTTTCCATGAGAGCTGGGTAAAGTGGGCTCCTGGGTGCAGTCCCCTAGCACCCTGATGTAGGCAGGTACTATACTGCACAGGCTCTTCCTCAAAGTTGTCTAGGGCAGTAGTTAAAAGAGCATTTTGTGGCAGACACCTGCACTTCCCATCAGCCGGTGTTGTCAGAATACTGGGCCATTAATGTTGTTTTGTCTTACTGAGGAACCCATCAGAAAGGTGGAACAAAATGTGTGTACAGCCACATTTTTTGCTTACACTGTCATTTGAGTAATTACAATTTATTTATTTTTTTTGTGCTCCTGTACATTATCATTTTGAATAGGAAATAATATAATTTTTTATCACTTTGAGTAGCTTTATATGGTGTAGTTGGGTGAGCTGATCACAGACTAGAAATAGGATACATTTTATCAATAGTGAAGGCCAGCATGAAGTCTAAAAGAACTTAGAAAAGAAACATTACAGTTAGATCTCAGTGATGGAAGCTGACAAAACCATGCATTTTCTTGCATTTCACAGGATGTTGTTCTCGGTACACCATGAGTTGTCATTGTAGACCATATTATGCTTCTCAGTGATTGTTATTGTATGAATAACCAGGTCAGTCAGTTGTCTAAATAAAGTTGAGAGAAAAATACCACAGAAAAATGAGAGAGAGAAACAGCTATATTCTTTAAACATGATCTTTCCTCTATTATTCTTACTACTTTTCAAAATACTGAAGATAGCTTTTGAAAATCTTTTCCTTCTTAGGTCATTGTTTCTTTATTCCTTTATAAAGATTCATAATAGTTTTTTTCTTGTTTATGTTCAGCATTATGTTGTGGTACCAAGACAAGATAATAACAATTAGAGGAAGAGAATGAATAATAGGAGTACAGCTTATTGAAAACAAAAGTATTATGTTTGTCTTCTTATCTCCATTTCTAACTGTGGGACAGATACAGAAAAAGGGTAGGTACTATTCTTGCCACTTGACTTAGCAAAATTTAGTATCTGAATCAGTATTTAAACTCCCAGATATTTCAGATATTGCATGTCAGTGCATAAAAACTCCTAAATGAACTAAAATTGCTCTGTTCCCTGCAAAACTTACCAGAATTAGTAGGAAGCACAGTGATGTACCTCATTATAAAATCATATGCCTCATGAGGCAACCAACTTTGAGATCTTCAGGCAATCATTTTCAGTTTTCATTGTCTGTACAAGGTAGGCTTTTCACATACAGAATTTTGCATCATGGAAGAGTGCTGCAGGTTCACATTCACAGTTTCAAATCAGGTTCAGATAACCTTAGAGAAACTAGACCCAACCATCACTTTTTCTTCTGCTTGCACCAACCAGTCTGGATTTGCATGTTGCATTAAGCAGTGATATTTAAATACTATGGTGGGGGACAGACAAATTATAAACATAGGAATATTTTATTTTATTTATTTTCTTGATTACTTTTATGTGAAATGTGGAAGTCAAAGAGTCTGATGAAAAACCACCATTGTAGGTGTTAGGGCCCAAGAATAACCAGATGATAAGTTCATGCCTAACTTTATTAATGAAAATAGTCTCACGGACTTCTTACGTGATTATTCTTAATTATGTGCTTAATTATATACTTTAAAGCGTATATCCTGGACAGAGCCAAGACTGAAATCTACAATCCCCTGCAGGATCTTGCTTAAAAATCCCCTAAAACTTTAAGTCATCTAAGGTGAATAAGAAGTTCCTTGATATTACATGAGAATATTGTATAGATACAATATTGTATGCCTGTTGAGACAGTGCAAAAATATCATAGAACCTTAGAATCATTTAGGTTGGAAAAGACCTTTAAGATCACCAAGTCCAGCCATTAACCCTACTTTACCAAGTAGAGAACACAGCATCTCCACAAGGGTGGAGAGACAACTACGTGACTCTGGAGAACTACTGAACCCCTTGAATACCAAGCTATTTTTTTACTTTAAAGGTGTAACTGTTTTATATCTCTAAAAATGTATGAGTTGGAATAAGATCTACATTCCTTTGAGTTGTTTTAAAATTTGTCTCCTTCTAGTTGTTTGATGTTAGTGTTTATTAAATGTTACATGAAATTATATAAAATATTAACTTTAATTCTCACTAAAATTTAATGAAACACAAGGGTTTAGGATTTTTTTTCTCAAAAACTGGAGAAAACCAAACCCCAACAATGAAGACGAGACCCTTCTTCGCTTTTTTTTTTGTTTGGAATTTAAAAGAAAAAAAATAATTTGTCAAGTTACCATGTCATTTTCAGCTGTAATGTTCGATGAACTGGAGCCAAAGAACATAGACAGTTTGAGGGATGCTGTAGATGAAGAGTGTGCTGGAAAACATAAATTCTGAAACTTAAGAAGTCCTAATGTTTTGCAGACCTCTTCCTTTGTTCTCATCTCTCTGCCTTCATTCCTGGTATACATTTCACTGGTCTTTTTTGTTTCTGTGCTATCTTTTGAACCATTTGTCATTGGTCGCTGCTGTTTTTTCCATAGTTGCTTAAATTCTGCTTTGAAGATTGCTTGCAGTTGATCCTGTACATTGACTGTATTTTCATGTTCTAAAAGACTTCACCCTTTTCCTTATTTAGCAGATACTTGTGTGCTTAAAATGTCTGTTGGAAGAACCTCTTTGGCCTGAACCCAGTGGAGTTACATCTTGACTTTTTCCCATCCTAGTGATGGGCACGGTTGAGAAACATCACTTTCTTGCACCCCCTCCACAAACCCATTGTGCACAGGAAATAGGCAGTTGATCCTCATTTCCTTCCTTCAGTTTCAAGATGTTTAAGAGGGCTTATGAGTCAGCATCTCGTTTAGTTGTATATCATCATCTACATACTCATTTCTAGCCCTTTGTGTTTTCATAATCGTTTCCCTCCAGCACTTGCTGATTGCATGTCTCTGCAGGATCTCACCCAGAGACTATAAACCTAGAGAAGGCTAATTGGTAAGGAAGGTAATGTCCTGACTAACCCAGTTTGCTTCACACCATATTTCTCTGATTTCAGCCACTTCTGGTCTTAGCAGCTGTGTCATTTTCCTGGGTGAACCATGATAAAAGTAATACGTTTAATGTATTCTGCCTTTGTAAAGACTTCTCTTTCAAAATCCATCAGAAGCATAAATCAAGGGTGTATCACACAAACTGAAATAAAGGAGAAAGCTTAAGGTGCTTGTCGATTTCTCCTCTTGCACAGCACTGCCAGTATCTCAGACAAAAGGCACATTGGCTCCTATCATCACTGCCAGCAAGAACAGCAGTGCTGCGTTCTTGTGGTGGGAGCACATTGCACGCCTTACACCCTTCTGTGACATGTTGCAGACTGACTCAAGGGGACAGATGTCTTCTACTAAATTATTGACACAAATGTCTCATACATCTGCATTTTCCTTTGGAGACAGCGTTTCTGTGTTCCACAGGCCTGATCCTGCCTAAAATGGTGAATACTTCCCTTTGATCTGCTTAGCAAGCAGATCCCACAAGGCAGGCTTAGAGTTCATTCACCCTTTTATTGAAGGCCCTGAGATAATGACTAATACAGTCAGTCAGTCCCAAGATATTAATCCTTGTCCTCCCTAAGTTACTGCATGCTAATTCTTCTGGTGCTACCTCAGAAGTGATATTCACCAGACTTTTCTTGTGACTTCTTTTGATGACATTCAGCGCATTCCTGGCAACTTTGCTTTCCTCCTGTCACTCTAGCTTCCTACACCTTCTTCCAGGGCCACCACTCACTCTGTTTAGGTTTAAAGTTCAAAAGCAGCATGTTTGGCAACTATTTTCTTTGTGTCTGCACCTTTCTCACTGCAGTAAAGATTGGCTCCTGAAATTAGTTTTTCTCCATCCTGCTCATACTTGCCCTTCATGAAGCTCTGCAACCATTCTGTTACCTGTGTGCTATATCTCAGTCCCAGTTTCCACTCTTCTCCGTGGTCTCTAACACGTTCCACTTTTTTTTCCAGAGGAAATTACTAACACTCTTCTGCTGATTTTCTCCATATTACCTTTATATGTCTATATGCTTATTTTGATCTTTTTCTTTGCATACCAATCCAAGATGGACAAAGAGTTGGTACCTTTTGTATTCTGGAGATTTGCTTTCACAACTCATGAAGATGTAACACTATTTTCAACAGGAGCCTCTCTGCTTTGAAGGTATTTTGTAATAGACTGGAAATCCCTGTCCTTCTAGTTCATAGGAACAGGCCCACCTTTTATAGGTTGATCTAGTGCTCTTCAAGCTGGTCATATAATGTACATTCAAGCCAGCTAAGGATCTGTACACTCATATATTGGAACAAAATCACAGACTGCATAAAACTTCATTTAGGAGGCATGGGATCCTATCTGCTGGCCAGCAGGGGTTGCTAAAAGCACATTGGTTGAGTGTTATGTGCTCTACAGCTCATTTCTTATAAATCAAGTCAAAATTTTTTTAATCTTCGGTGGGATTTGCTCCAATTTCCTGTTTCTCCCCTCATGCCAGGTATTTGCTCTGATGCCTCACCTCTCTGGAACAATGATGGAGTCAGTGAGGGAAGCAGGAGGTGGGGAATGTCCCAGCAACCTGTCCCTGGGGTGGGCAAGATTACAGCCTTTGCTGCATTGGGAAATTGTAAAGCTCTCCTTGAATTCATTTCCTATCATTGTGGACTATATATATCCACATTCATGCCCACAGATGGAAAAAAATAATGTTCCCCTACAATCTAGGAGGAAAGGAAGAAATAGATCATTATTGTTTTCCTTCTTTAAATACTCAAGGTCATCAGAATGCTAATGAAGGCTTCAGTGTGGTGTTGAGTTTGGAAAGGCATATAGGAAGTTAAGAAATATTTTGGAAAGTTCTAGAGGAAGCCATAGTCATGCTTCAGGTTTGGATTGGGACCCAAATGTCTTCAAATTTCATTCACAATAAGGTCTTTACGTGGGCCGCAGTAACGGTCTTGATTATTTTTCTCCCATATTGGCATGTCTAGATCTTCTTCAGGTGACCCAGTTTGCTATATAACGCTGTGGAGGCCTCATTTCTGTCTTTGTGGAGGAACTGATGAAGCCTGCTATTGTTTTGCTGTTGTGGTTCTGTGTTTGTGCATGCTTCATTTTTTCCTGCAAGACTATTCACTCAGAAAATGCTACCTCTTAATGTTGCATCACATCCATATGATTTCAGATCAGCTCCCATAAGAGGAGGAAGACACTTGTGGATGTAGGTGAACTAGTGTTATATATGTTAACTGCAAATTCTCCTCTATCCAAGTTTTGGGTTTTTTTAATTAAAATAGATACCATGTTATGATAAGAGGAGGGGGAGAGGTAAGGATGTGGACAACATTTTCCTCGGATTGAGGGTGGGAAGTGTTGGTTTCATCAAGCATCCTCATTTCCTTCCCTGCCCTTAGGTCAGGACTGATGTTTCACTTCCTTGGGAAGTAGGAAAGTCCGGAGTAAAGCAGCACAGTAATTCCCCATGAGGTGACAAGGTTTGAGGAAACTTAAGTAGCTCAGTTTGATCCTATGTAATGGTGTTAGGGCAGGCGACTGTTGGACTCTTCTAATGCTGCCATTGTGCAGTGATGTCCCTTCCAAAGGGTGGTACTGATGTGTAATAATGCCTGAATGCCAAGGAAATGTGCAGCATGAATTGTTCCTTTGGAAGTCTCATGGATTTGGCACTGAGATGGGATTTAGTCCTTAGAGAATCCACAGCTTTTTTTTTCATTTAAGTAAGAATATTTTTATTAAAGGGCAAGCAGAACTTCTCAGGTTTGCATGTGTGGGATGGTAACATTAAAAAACAATGAAAAAACCCTAATAAGTTTCAGTATTACTGAGACATTAGCAACAGACTGTTTTGTCTTTGTGGTTTGGAACTGGAATTTATCCAGTTGTTGCCGGAAGGCTACATTTAATTTGTACTGTGTTTGCATAAATAGCTTATTTGTAAAAATCACATTTTACTTGAACAATTCAAATTATGCATTTATGATAGGGAGAAAAAATGATCTATTGTTCTCTGGTACTGCCCTTCCAAAGCATCCAATTGACAAAAACATGAGAAATCACAAGCATACTTATATGTTGCTTATCTCGTCCCCAGATCAACTCTTACATGCTCATACCCTCTGGGTTTGTAAAATTCAAAAGATTCTTTGAATTACTCTCTCATTATGATGTTGGCATTATAATTACTTGCCAAATAAGATTATTTAACAATGACGTAATTGTTATCAAAGCAGTTGCATTTCTTTGTCTGATATGAATAGCTACATGCTCTGAATGGGGCAGCAGCAGTTGTCATGGGAGCCTGACTCTGGCTGAAGGAGGAATCAATTGCTCAGAGAAGGTTGTTTAGAACACCACACAAATCTCTTTTTCTTCCACCTCCACCCTGCAGGCAAATGATGATTAAGGAAAATATAGGACCTCCATCTATAAGCACAAACAGTAGTAGGCAATTCCCCCTCCAATTTGCATTTCATTCATTTGTTGGAGAGAAAAAAATGTTTGGGTTTTTTTGGCCCTTAGGCCCCTTTTAGCACATTTTCACATTCTGTCTGCTTTAAGATCAGATGTAGAATAGTGAAGAGAGATGTGATTGGAAAATACTTTTTGATCATACCATAGTTTATCCTCCATACTTTTTAAAGCTGTGGTTAATTAGAAGTAATACAGCATTTTAAAGTTCTGCTTGAAGGATTCCATGTCTCTGTAGAAAGTGAGAAACCAATACAGAAATGTAATGACTGCTGTTATCTCAGCCAAGAGCTGTATCATTTCTTAGGAGGAATGTATATTTTGTCATTTCTTGTCTCATATATATATTGCTAGATATATATTTGAGTGTGTGTGGCTCAACTCTCTGCCATTAACTCTTGTATTAGAAGAACATTCTCTATTTCTTTGACACACCACCAAACATAGTGCATCCATACTGAGTCCAGCAAGGGTCCTGAGGATATTGCATTTTAAGTATTGATAGAACATATTGTTCACTGGCACAAGTACCTTTCCTTCAGTATTTTTCAGTGCCTTCTCTTCTCTTCTCTTCTCTTCTCTTCTCTTCTCTTCTCTTCTCTTCTCTTCTCCTCTCGCTCTTCTTTCTCTTTTCTCTATCTTCCTTTACTCACTGTACTTTTAGTATGTACTCTCTTTTAATTTCTATTGTTCTCCTTTTTCTTTTCCTGTTAACAATTATCTCTTCCCCTCCCCTTCTTTTCTCTCTTTGATCCACAGGTTTTGCAGTGCATGTTGGTCTCCCTTCATTCAGAACTTGACATTCAAAGGTACTTGATGAAAATTGAATCCTCTCAGAGAGTTAGTACTGTACTTTCTTTTTTCTGCACTCTGCTGTGGATTGAGTTTGTTACCCTTTAATTGTGTGTGTCTTGCTTCACAACTAGCATTCTCAAATAAATATGGATCTGCATGCTTTTTCCCTCTGTATTTTGCAGCAGTGAAGTGTCATTCATATAGATTAATTGCATATGGGAGTGTGATGCATGTGCATCCTTTGACAATTTTTTAATTCTGACTTTTCCTTTAATGGCATGATGGACATGAAGTCACTCTTGTCTTACATGCTTTGAAATCCACCAGAATTCAGTAGGACGTCCTAGTTAAATAAGTGAACCCCATCAGCTGTCGCAGTTCTAATTTTATTTATGTATTCACACATAGTTGGAGCTGTCTTAAAGGGCAAAAAGTCTTGCTGCAAAGTTAAGGACAGCTCTGTGGACACGGGAGTAAATATTTTTGTAATTTACATGCAAAAAAGTTTAGCTATGCAACTTGCAGTATAATCTTCTATGTATATTGTGCACCTGTGAAGTCATCTGTATCTCACCTTTCTTCCTGTGGAGCTCCTTTTCCATTTCTGTGGGTTGGTAACACCTTATACAATGGATATCTACTACAGTTACTTTTTTTTGCCCATGCAGGCAGTGCATGCACACATGCCTTTTAGATACCTACATAAGAGGTGCCTCTGCATGGTTTCTGCTGCAGTCACATGTGCAATCACAAAAGCACCAAGATAACGTTGATAAAGATGTTCTATTCAGCATCTTTATTGA
>VWZY01001949.1:0-14006 GCA_013399075.1 Chloroceryle aenea
AATATATTTTTATGTATATAAAGGTATTATAGTTTCATCCCGTAGCTTTACTTAGCACAGCATTACACTCAGAAGAAGTGAAGCTTAGATATCCATGATTTCCCTGTATAGGGCAGGTAATGCAATTGTTCCTCACTTTATGATAATTTGACAGACTGATGTGAGTTTGAGCAAGATAAAACCAACATCCACACAGATTAAAAACATGCAAAACCTTCTATCCCAACAGTTAGTAATTTCTATTAGATTACCTAGGGCTTTTTCTTTTGGATGACTCACTTCTCTGATTTTCTGCCCTGGCTGGGAGCAGGATCAACCTCCTATCCTCCTGTGGCCATCATGGGCTGTGGCAGTAGCAGGCACCCAGCACTGGTCACCTGAGCACAGCTGGCAGTGCAGCTGCCAGCACAGAAAATCATTTTGCAGATACCTATGAATAAAAAGACAAAATTTTGAGCTGCAGCTTGGAAGTCTTCAGTGTTGGTAGCTGTATTTGGCAACATATGTGTTTGGTTTATTTCTTCAAAGGCTACAGCTTTATCTTGGGGGCTGAGAAGATGAGCACTGACAGCATATCCCACCCCACCATTCTCCTTAGGTCATGACAAGGCTGATCTTATCAGTGACCCACCTGCCTACCCTGCCCACCAAGGAGCCAGCTCACTGTCAGCCAGCTCTGTGCTGCTGAAAGCCACAGTGCACGGGGTTTGGGATACTCAGTCACAGAACACAGCACAGCTTCAGTTAAAACACAGTGTTTGAACTGAAGCTGGTGTAAAGGTGACTGTCCAGCCCAGAACTTGTACAGAGAAACTGCTACTTCAACCTGGGCACACACAAGGGCACGTAGCAATAGAAGAAGGGGCAATGGTTTTAAACTGGAGAAGGGTAGATTTAGGTCGGACATTAGGAAGAAGTTTTTACTCTGAGGGTGGTACAACACTGGAACAGGTTGCCCAGGGAGCTGGTGGAGGCCCCATCCCTGGAACATTCAAGATGGGGCTTGATAGGGCTTTGAGCAACCTGCTCTAGTTGACAATGTCCCTTCTCTNTGTCCAGGGTGCCAACTCGAACTAAAATTCTTGCTTTTGTGGCAACATTTTTTGCCACCTTCCTGGGCTGCATAGACTGTGAACAGTCTAATTCACATTTACACCAAGCCACAGCAAAGAGCTCTCTTGAGCTTTAACCGGTATCTAATGACCTGACAGCTAGAGCATTATTGCTTTTTAAGCTACATATTTCTGATATGGATGACACAAATACCACAAATCAATCACTAACCTTTGGGAAAAAAAAAAAAAGTTTCATGAAGTAATAATTTTTAATAATATATTTTTATGTATATAAAGGTATTATAGTTTCATCCCGTAGCTTTACTTAGCACAGCATTACACTCAGAAGAAGTGAAGCTTAGATATCCATGATTTCCCTGTATAGGGCAGGTAATGCAATTGTTCCTCACTTTATGATAATTTGACAGACTGATGTGAGTTTGAGCAAGATAAAACCNATACTCAGTCACAGAACACAGCACAGCTTCAGTTAAAACACAGTGTTTGAACTGAAGCTGGTGTAAAGGTGACTGTCCAGCCCAGAACTTGTACAGAGAAACTGCTACTTCAACCTGGGCACACACAAGGGCACGTAGCAATAGCAGAAGGGGCAATGGTTTTAAACTGGAGAAGGGTAGATTTAGGTCGGACATTAGGAAGAAGTTTTTACTCTGAGGGTGGTACAACACTGGAACAGGTTGCCCAGGGAGCTGGTGGAGGCCCCATCCCTGGAACATTCAAGATGGGGCTTGATAGGGCTTTGAGCAACCTGCTCTAGTTGACAATGTCCCTTCTCTCTGTAGGGGGACTGGACTAGATGACCTTCAGAGGTCCCTTCCAACTCAATGCTTTCTATAATTCTATGGTTCTATATTGACTTCAGCAATGATGGCCCCAGCCAGGGTCCCTGCTCTGAGCTGCCTATACCAGCTCATCCCCAGCCTCTCCTGACAGAAAGCAGGCTTGCCTGTAGCCAGAAGTGTGGGAGGAGTTTCACATTTGTTTTCAGGGGAGAAAAAATAAAATCTGAAATGATAAAGCCTCATAAGCTTTGCTGTAAAAGGGAAACAGTATCGTGACACTGAGCTGCACAAGTCTTCTGTACGTCTAGGGACAGCAAAAGCTGTGATGTAAATCCCTGATTATCTAAGGCTTGGCAACAGGCAGAAGTGATCTCATGCTTAAAGATCAAACAAAGGTATATGGTCAGATCTTCAGCTAATTTAACAGATGGACTTGTAACTAAATCCATCTATTTGTACCAGCCAAGGAGCTGCTCACTGTCCCTTTTTACAAATAAAGATTTTACTTCACAGTGCATGCTCAGTGTTTTTCACAGTGCTGCATTTCCCCTCATGCAGTTTTAAACGGATTATTGCAATGATTCATTTTATTAAGCCATTTTTATTTTAACCTTTTGCCCTTTTCACTTCACACAATGGATTTGTTACAGTCTCTAAGTGGTGTATTCAAATATAATTGCATAGATGCTCTGCAACTTCATCAATTTGTTCACTTAGCAAAGGGCACTGCTTGAAGGATACACAAGCACAAGTCTAATATCAGCTTCAAAAAAGCCTGAAGCTGATATTGGTTAATATTTCTTCTAGCTTATTAAAAGGACTGAACAAAGAAAATAGTGCCAACACAAAGTGCTGACACATCAATATTGATCAAGACAGTCAATAAGGCATGAGATGCTGAAGAGGGAAAATATTCTTTGCCCCAGCCACAAGCAGTGTGGGACAGAAACATAAAAATAAAGTCACTCAGGCCACCGCAGCAGTCAGCCGGAGGAGAAGTAGTGAAGATCTCCAAAGTACTTCCCACACTTCATACACCACAGAACATCAAAAGGAGATATTTTTTTCACTCTCTTTCCTCATATCAACAGACCTCTGTACCTCTTGAGCTCTCAGCCAACAGGCTGCATGCAGGGGTCAGGAAGATGTGAACATTTCCCCCTCCATCCAACTGACAAACACCAGCACCTGCTTCAAATGGGGTAACTGAGGTCAGACTGGAGTGGAGATGTCAACCAGTGTTGGGTAGTGTTTGTATATTTACAAATGGGAGACAAAAAATCACCTCGAAAGGAGGAGGGAAGAAACCAGAAACAGGCATTACACCATGGTATAAACCAGTTGTGAGCTACCTGCAAAACCATGTAGCTGCCCCTGCCCTGCTCCACATGGTTCCAAAAAGAGGATTACTGAACTGGGGCAGCTTCAAAGAAAGAACATTCAAAGAAGGGAAGTAAATGTGATCAGACCTTCCCAGCAAGGGATGAGTAAAGCAGGCCAGACACTCAGCCCCAAAAAGAGACACCTGCAAAGAGCCAAGACAGATCTATACAAGCTCAGGGGCATAGGGAAGGTTAAGGGAGGTGCTGTTCAGTGTTGCTCCCCAGGCAAGACCTAGAAGATGCCAGTGTGGCAGCCTCAAAAACAAGGAAGGAACTTTCTACCTAAAGTGGAGTTTTGCTCTAGGATTCTTTGACATAGAATATTGTGGATTAAATAAAATTAAAAAATTATACTGTGAACCCCCCCACCAGTTAAGTTCTAGGACAAAAGTCCTCTATGGGTTTATTAAAGGACAGGTACAACTTCTAGCCTAGGACGTATTGGAGCATAAGGCAGCTGGCAGTTGCACTGGAGCATATTGCTAGATGTTCCTTCACAGCTGCTCTTGGCCACGGGTGGACACAGGTTCCTCACCTGGCTGTGCTTTGCGCTCTGGGCTGATACTGGTGCTTGCCTCAAATCCACCAGATTGTCTTCCTCTCTGAAGTGGCTGTAAGCACCCATCAGAAACAAGGCAACCCATGAGCACAGGAAATAAAGAACTGGGACTCACATTCCCCATTGTCATACGCTGCCTTTAGAGGCAGTTTTAGACACAGGGGCTATTACAGTTATGCCACTGTGCTCACCTCCTGAGACTTTGTGTTGCTTGGATTCAGCGGAAGCCCTTACTTGTGCACAGTGAAGCTCTGAACTGGTGGCACTAGTTCTCCTAGAACCTCAGGTTTGTTCTTCTCTTCTTGAAAAAAAAAAAAAGGTCAAACAAATCTTGTGTACCCCTAGTAGGCAACATAGAGGCTGAAGAATGAATTCATGAAATGAGGAGACTGAAAACTAGACATTTTATATTAGTTTAAGGTAAGTATAAATAATCCAGCTGACTGGATGAATCCCATTTGCATCTATTGAAACCTGGCCCAGATTACCCTGTGCTGAGAGACAGAGACAAACCAGAGGGTCTATGTTCAAAACCAAAGAGGTGAAGTGAGGAAAGGTGAGTAAAGCCTGGAAGAGTTGTCACAAGTCACTGAGCAGGCTGGAAGCAGGTAGAGAAATTGGTGGTCTCTGTCCTATTTCTCCAACCTACTCCACTACACCACACCAACGCTCCAGTTGAGTTTAGACCTGGCTTAAGCCTTCGTGCTGTTACCAGAATGATTTGTTTCCAGAGGAACTGCCTAAAACAAAGTTAACACATATTCAAGCGCTTCCATCTCCCAAATGCTTTGAATAATTCAAATAAAATCTACATATAAAAAAAAAGTGTTTACTTTAGCTTGCAATTATAAAATGAATGGGTTTTCTGTATCAACAAAATAGCACAAATGATGCTGTAGTTTGATCAGCTCCTGTGAAAACCGGTGAAACTCATCTGCTTTCTTTGGAGTAGTTTTCTGAAAAGATAAAACTACCCTTAAAAAAAAAAAAAGACCCAAGAGTGTAGTAGATTGTGGAAAAACTTACTGAAAAAGGCACTGCCTGTGCTTCCTAGCTTGACTCACGCTGACACGAGATAAGTTTGGTGATATGGTTCAATTTCAGGAGCGTGGCTTTGAGAAGAGATAAGAAGAGGCATTATTAACAGTGGTGAAGTTAATAACATAAGGGAAACCAAATCTCTTGTCTAACAGTTTGCCACAAGGTTCGGAATATTTAGTATTTCTTTCAAATACAAATGCATTGCTTCAGTTCACATTTACCCCAAAGAAAAGAATTGCTTTAATCCTGTAATTTTAAATGGAGATGTCTACTTAGAACAGAACCAGCTATAAACATAGAAGTCATAAAAGATACAAATAAAAATCACATGTAAGGGTTCTATAGTCTAGAACTTGTGTTTATATGAAAAAAATCTCAGCAATATAATTTCTATCATATTAGTCCTACCGTAATCCTTTCACAGTCTTGCACATAGCACAAATGGTAGGTGAAACTGGGTTTTCATCCATGTACAAATGTAGCAGATGCTGTTAGGAGGAACTGGTCTTTGCTCAATTAAAGGAAAGAGAAAGATCTTCCTTCTGCAGTGGTGTTCTAATAAAAAATAATATAAAGAGAGAGGGAGAAAGAGATTAAGAAGCAGTGTGCAGAAGTGGGGAGGTCTGGACCCTCTGGAGCTCTGCTGTGCTGCAGCACCTTCTTTCCAGTGCTGCAGCACCAGCTCTGCTCAGGAGAGAAAATAAAAGAGTAAATGCAGTAAAATCTTACCTGAATTGCTGTAGCCAGAAGTTCGGGTTTTCACACAAGAGGCAGACCTACAGAGAAAGAGGGGGAAATTTCCAGCCCCCACCCCCTTCTTTTTTGAGACCACATCTGCACTGTCAAGGAAAGAAAGATGACATAATAAAGAACTCAGCTTTTTTTCTGCCCTCTACTACAACATCTGCTCCAGTGCTGAAGGTCTGAGACGGGTGATGAGTTAATCACCTTGTTCATCGCCTGGTTTGCTGTTTGAGGAAGCACCATTCCTATTACTGGAAAGAGAGGCCAGGTGAATTCAGGCAGAGATCGTGGTGTGGTGCTCTGTAACTTGCCACCTGAGCAGATGTGAAGAACCTCAAAAGCCCTACTAGTGGTGCTTGAAGAAGAAGGTTCAGAGGGTTCAAGCCAAATGCACACACCAGGGGCAGCCTCTGGTGGGCAATTCACAATTTCTGCACCTCCATGCTGTGGTGACACCACACGACAAAGCAAGGCAGGGACTGCTGACGTGAGGCTGCTGTGTACAACAGGAAGGGTAGAAAGCTAACAAGATTTATTCCTATGCATTTTTCTATGTCTGCCTGATACACTTTTCTTCCTGAAAAAACCCTGGGAATATCACTCACACAAACCTGGCCAGCAAAAGTCTACTGAGAGTGCTGGCAAGGAGGTGATTAAAAGCCCGTTTCAGTGCTGCAGAGAACTGGAAATAAAACCTAAAATCCATAAAACCCACACACTTACAGAGAGAGACTGGATAGGAGTTCTTACCGATACTTTCACAGAGTTTTAAGTCCAGAGTTGCACAGAAGCATCTTTGTAAAACAATTAATTATATTATTCATTTACCCATCAGCATTTTTTTCCCTTTTGATCATATGCTCATGTTCCCCCCTGGGGCTTGTTCAGTAAAATGAAATCACATTCCCCAGGGGGAAAAAGGACTTTCTTCCTTACCAAGCAATTCAAAAGCCCTCTTGGCAGGCTGTGTGCTGAAAAAAGCTACCAGTCCAAACCCAGATTGCACGTCCCAGAGCTGTTCGAGGTGAAGGCATGAAAGGACCTCTGCTGGGTCCTACCCTACTTCATGACCACAAGGTCTGCCATTGGGTCGCTCTGATGCCTCACTCCTACAAATGCGTCTTGTCATTTCCAGTAGAGGTAAGAAGGAAAGGGGCAGCTGGGTGTCTTCTGGAGACAGCGGCAGTGAGGGGCTGCTATTTTTGTCTGAAGAGGTAATAAACTCTGTCCCTAAGGGTGGTGTAAATCTGTGAGATGTACAATGCTCGGATAAGGGCTCTTGCTTTATATGTGAATGGGACTTGAGATATAAATTGTAGAAGGAGTTGAGCTTTAACCTCAGACTGAATTTCATACATCTCACAGGTTATTACAGGCACACACAGAATTTGCAAGATTATTTGGGCTGGTCTTACTGCAACTGTGAATTTTCCAGATCTGCAGGCAACCAGCTGAGTACCTGGTTAGCTCTACATTTCTCTTCAGCTCTGCAAGACTGCTGGGAGAAACAGCTACTAGCTTTTATTTTGTACTTTCATCTTCCCCATTGTGGGGAAAAGCCTACCCGAACTCACCAATGAGGAAAGTGAGGGGGGTTTTCCAATCTTTTTAAAAGCCAAAAAAAACCCCAAAAACAAACAAACAAAAAAAGCAAACCCCCAAAAGAATTGACAAAGTGTTCCCACCTTAGCCCAGCAGAACAGAAATTTGGAAATGAAGAAGAGGGAGGGCTATTTGGAGTTTTCTGAACTTACTTAAACCACACTTCAGTCCACCACCTTGCTGTGGCCAGGGAAGGTGTCAGGAGCAGCTGCATTTGGTCTCTCCATGACAGTTCACCAGGCTTACAAGGAAAGAAGTAAAAATGGAATTTAGTCCAAAGCTGTATGAGGGACTGAAAGAGGGAGAGGTTTGGGTTGCTATTAAAGCTTGCTCACATGCAACACCGGCACTCTGACGGCTCCACAGATACTGTGAAATGTGTGTTTAACCTTCTGCAGGTTAGTAATTCTGTTGACCAAGGACATTTATCTTTACAGTGATACATCTACTTTGCTAGGCTGGGGAATTTATAAAGTGCAGTGAAAAATATGAAAAAAAAAAAAGCCCCAAATCCAACTATCTAAATCTAGGAAGAAAGAAAATTGTATCTGACAAAGGCAAAAATAGGTCTAAAGAGAGGTCAATGGGAATGTTACCACTGGATTTCTAAGCAGGCAGGATATGGTTTCAAACTGTGAAAACACAAGTAAGGGAAATACCTTGATTTCCCTCTATTTCAGAAAACAAAGCCATTATTTTAACCTAAACCACAGGGTTCAGAACAACTGTTTACTTTCCTAGTCCTGTCTGTTATCACTATTGAGCAGCCTGCACAGCTCCTTGCATTCTGCATTAACCAAAAGCAGCGTTACATTGATGGGGTTCTTACTAACAGGCAGTTGGGTCTAATAAGAATGGAATTCAATGTACCATTTGCAGCATTCTCCTGTACCTGTGAACACATCCACCCAAACCAAAAAACTCCCAGCAACAACCTTGACACACAAAGGGAAACTTGAACAAAGCCACTGGAGTGCAGAATTCAAGGACTTACTGTGGACAGGATTAGCACGTTCTTTGTGTAGATGTGAAAACACTGGTAGGGCTGAACTGCAGACTGAAGCCTGGTTCTGTCTATGAAAAGATGGCATTAATTTCTTCTACTCCACTTGAAATAAATTCAACCTTCATACAGGCTTCTTATTTTTTAATTACAACTATTATCCTTCCACTGCCAGCTCCTTTCCCCTTGCCTCTTCCTTCCTTCTCCCTTTCCTCTGATGCTTGCGCAGAATGCTCTACTCCATCTGCCATTAAAGAAAGTATTACTGATAGTAATTAAACGTAAAGATTGTTGACAGTTACTAGTAACAATCATTTAGATTATTGCCAATCCCTGTACTGAGATAACATTATCAGTGTGCTCTCAGGACAGCAACATTCAAGAACACAGACTGATGCAAAATGAAGAAAATACCAGCACCAGAAAAATCTTTGACTCATAAATGAGTAAGGGGTTGGAAATCTTAATTTTTTCATTTGTTATTCACTTTCATGATGATTCTTCTTTCCCTAGAACAGCACTCCAAAGGTGAGCATTAAAACAAGCCTTGTCGAGGGAGCACTGTTATTCTGTGACCTTCTCTAGACAACAGGACAGTGGCAGTGGCCAAGGGACAAGGCAAGGACAGCCATACAACCTCCCCAGCTTGGGCTGGACTCTGCTAGTGGCACTCTGGGCACCCAGTAATGACATAATTGGCTGCATTAAACGCATGTTTCATTAGTGGACCAAACTGGATACAATTTTAGAACATAAGTTGAGGTGACAGGACATATCTAAGCAGTATCAGGTGAATAGGTCACCCTTTGGGCATGTGAATTTGCAGGAGCCATAGGAAACACTTTAGGCAGGCAGAAGGAAGGTGAACACCCTTATCCCTACACACAGAATCACAGAATCATTAAGGATGGAAAAGATGCCTAAGATCATCAAGTCCAACTGTCAACCCAGCACTATCATGACCACTAAACCATGCCCCAAAGTGCCACATCTACACATTTTTTGAACACCTCCAGGGATGGTGACTCTCACCATCTCCCACAACATTCCCAGTTGCAGACAGGGCTTCTTGTTTTTTCTTAATTCGTCATCCCTTCAGGCCCCACGAGGAGCCATGAAGTGCAGGCAGTTACCTTCAGCTTTACTCTGCAGAAATGGCACACCTATGATATATTTTTATAGATGGCAGTGATCGAGACATAAAAATAAAAGAGATTGAGCTTAAACAGTATGTCACAGTTTGCATGATGGGATGGTTATGATTAATATCCAAACATCATGTTGTCAGTTCTTACTAGGTCAATGTAGAATAAATCCACTGTCAAGACACAAACTCCAAAATCCAGCAACTACTCATTTTCAAGGATGACACTGCTGAATACTAAGCGATTTATAGGCATTCAGTTCAGAGTTATTTTAATTATGGGTGTGAATATCACAGTACTGCGAAGGAAAGTACTAGTTAGAAGCCAGCCTCACAAGCACATCTTGTTTTTGGCTACAGGTACTCAAATCACAGCACTGTTGAAGCTCTTGCTTCAGCCAGGCACTGAGAAGCATCTCAGCCTTCAAGGATGAGCTCATTAGCAATTTGGAAGCAATTGTTTTGTGGGTGCAGACAAAAGATGTGGGAAGGGAACCAAACTGGCACTGAATTTAAGTTTCTGTAGACTTAGACCTCAGGAAGATGCACGTGGTCACAGAAGATGAAGTTGCTGCCCTTGCCTATTGCAGTGGAAGGTTACCATCTCCCACACCCTCTTCAAGGGTAGTAGGAAAAAAGCACCCAAAAATACAACCCCCGAACCATTCTGCCCTCATTTCAGCCAGTGTCTACAAAGTACAGTGGCTGAGCTGGAACAGGGATGAGCACAGGTTTTATCTGACCTACTGGCTTTTGCATCACTGTGGCTACAAAGTGGTTAATAGCTCCCTACCGGAAATTAAATCCTTAAGACATTGCACTGACATCCACAAAAGCTCAGCTGACTATGGCTCACAAAATATTAACACCCTTCAGGGCTCAGCCATACATTCTTCTTTCCTACTTAGTGTTCCTGGAAGAGTAGGAGTAAGTAGAAGAATACTCAGTGCAGCATCATGTGTAAACTAACACAGGTTAAAAGAGGAAGAAGTTATTTTTCAGCAGGGAGAATCCATTAACGAAGACAGAGCATATTTAACAAACAGGGTCTCATTACTGGACTCTAAGCCATCACCACATAGCACTTTAATATTTGAATCAGCCAACCCAAGGAATGGTCACCACCCGGTGGAAGGGAGCTTTGGAAGACCTGTGAGGACATTCAGCTGGTAGCAAATGCAGGACTGGTACCCAAGCAACACATGGACATGGAGAGGGCAAACGGCAAGAAAGGAGGTTTAGGGAGTAAACCATTTGTAGTGATGTGGGAAAGAACTAAGACAAAATAGAGGGAAAATAAAACTAAAGTGGGTGGAAGCATTCTTCTGCTTCTGTGTGCTCCTGCATATCCTGAAGATGTTTTTACATCTTCTCCTCTGTTTTGTCGCTAGAATGACATTTTCTTCCCTACTTGGCAGCCTAGCAAGAATGTAGCATGTTTTGGAGATGTTTGTCATCATCTTTGTTTCTAGATTTGTCTCGTCAGCAAATTTACATTTTTTAATATTTGTTCAGATTGCTGACTTATTTTTAAAGGAAACAAGTTTTGCCTTGGGCAGCACCACAGTTTTATCAGTCCCTGCATGGGAAGTCTTCCCCTTCTCAGAGAGGGATCCAGCTCTTAGCTCAGCAAGGCACCATCTTCATTTTCTGTCTGCTTTTAATATTTAGAAAGATTTTTTTAAAAGTCAGTCACCATCATCAGATGTGGCCCCTATTTGAGCAACAATAGAATAGTAGAATCACAGAATGGCAGACATTGGAAGGGACCTCTGGAGATCATCGAGTCCAACCCCCCTGCCAGCATAGGATGACCCAGGGCAGGTCACACAGGAACATATCCAGGTGGGTCTTGAAAGTCTCTAGAGAAGGAGACTCCACAAACTCTCAAATACCAAAGGATAAACAAGAAAAGGCAGATGGGCAAAGGTGGAGGAGGCGTAAAATCAGAGGCTGCTTTTGAGGGACTCACCAGTTCCTGAAAGTTGATCCTTGGGCATAGGAATCAAGCAGAGCCTACGACCAGCTGTAAAACACGCCCGAGATGTATTTAAGGAGGTAGTTAAAATTGTGCTGCTCTACCAGAAGACAGGTTGCATCTCCCTGCACTGTATTGCACTCACAGAGTTTAGGCATGTTTTAATCTGACTTTGTGTACCTGCTTGAAACTTAAATGTTACTTTGTAAGAAAATGAGTGCTTTAATGTGGTGTGCTCCTCATGACTCTAATTCGACCCCAGCTCAAGAGTAAAGATGTCCTGCTCCCCCTTCCACCTGGTATTTTTCTCTTCAACCAAACATGCCCCTAGGGTACACAGCATATTTCCTTTAAAGAAGGATTTTAAAGGGAGGAAAGGTGATCTGAAGACATAGGAAAACCAATGAGTTTGTAAAGCAGAAAAGCTATTAGGTACCTCAAAAGGATAGGACAGGAAAAGAGGTGGCAGGAAAATGGAAACCGTTTTGTTTGTCTAATTAATCTTCAGATGCATTAATTGGTGTCTACCACCTTAGTGCCCACTGCATGAAAACAGCTAGCAAAGCACACCTTTTGAGATTGCTCTGGGATTTACAACTTGCCTGGTGACAGACTTACCCACCTCCCGCTGCGGCATCACTGGGCTGAAGTGGCTTTTTGCAATGGCTGGAACAAAGAGGAAAAACTTCACAGAGAAATACACTTCTTTTTTTTTTCCTTAAGCATCTGTTCTCAGAATAACTCTTCCCCCCCAATTTAACTTAACTCGTTATTCCCTAGCCATTTCTCTCTGTGAGTATTATTTATTGCCCTCTCTTTCACACCCCCTGGGACTTGCTGCTTTAAAAATCACAGGAGCTTCTACTAATTGTGGGTAATCATCAGACTGTAGGAAACAACAGTCACATTGTGGTTTCTTACCTTGCAATATATTCCCTAGTATAATACCAGAATGTCTCTGGGGACTCTGCTTGTGTGTTATCACCAGCTCTAGCACTCTCCCTCCTTTGACTGCCTTAAGCCCTAACTATGGGCACAACAGCTTCACGAGGGCTTTCCCTTCTGATTGTCTACTTATAAAGTCACCAACTCCTGCACTAGGCCATGACACTGGACACGACACACTAGACACAGCATGACAACTGGAAAGGGTAAGGACAGGAGAAGGAGAGGCTGTCAGTGCAGTTATCAAAGCAACCTAGTCCTGCTTGTGTCCTGTGAATAGTAGCTATGGTCCTGCAAAGGAATGAATCTGGGAATTCCTCCACCGGCTGTGTGTCGCCACAACCCCATCAATCCTCAGTTCCAGAGTCATGCACGAGTACATGACCAGGAATTCAACAAAACCACTTGCACTACTCCCCTGTCTCAAATCCCTACCTGTAATTTATTTGATAACAACCTATAATGATTCCATTTATTACCTTACAACTTTGCTAAAGTGGGAACAAAACTATAATTTTTTTTTTTTAATTAAAATATCTTTTAATCAAAAACTATTCAACTCTCTGCTCTTCCCCTGAAATTACCCCAAAAAACATTATTCTGCAGAACTGAAGGCTTAAGAATTGCACCATGTTCAGAATATCCATTTTCTGTAGAAGTTTAATTTGACCACATTCTCTTCAAGTACTGCAATCCATACTCAGTGCACAGAATGAAGCTGCTCCAGGGAGGATTAAGAACCACATAACCGAGGAAGTTATTCTCTACTGTCTCATTTTGTGCAGTGACTGTTAGATGATTACAGCTATGCCTTACCTCCCTTTTGCCAGAACCTTTTCCATTAACAGAAACAACACAGACCGATTGGTTTCGTATAAAATGCAGTCAGAAGTCCCACCGCCTCCCTAACTCAAAGGAGAGTGACACTCACCTCTAAGCTTTGCTTCTATGAACAAGAGCTAAAGAGCAACGTGGCAAGTCCCCTTCCTAATGATACACAACAGCACACATGGACACAGTACGGTGTCATACACCGCTGATAAACACAAGCAGACATGCCTGCTATGGTTGATTAAATCAATGCAGTCTCGCGCTGTCACTTAACATGACTTCAAGGAGACCTTTTGCCACCTAGCTCCAAGAATTTGATGCTTCTTGACTGGTTAACAGAGGGATTTGGAGCTTGATTATCAAAATGGGTTTCCTCATGTGAATTGAGGAGTCCATGGTTTGTTACCCTCTCTCTGGGAACTCAAGTTCTGGTAATAGGTCCATCTCTTCCCAGGTGAATTGAACATTCACTTCAACAGCAATTGCAGGGCAGCCTAGGGATCAGGGCCAGCCAGAATGGGTTTACGAAAGGGAGGTCTTGCTTAACCAACCTGATCTCTTTCTATGACTATCTGACTTGCTTTTTGGGCGGTGGGAAGGCTGTGGATCTTGTCTATTTGTACTTTGTAAGGCCTTTGACACAGTCTCCCACAGCATTCTCCTGGAGAAATTGGCAAAACATGGTATAGACAAATGGACTCTTCGGTGGGTTAAAAACTGACTGGCTGGCTCTTCCCAGAGAGCTGTGATTAATGGGGTGAAATCTATCTGGCTGCTAGTCACCAGTGGTGTCCCTCAGGGATCTCTTTCGGGACTGGTCTTGTCTGGAATTTTTACTGATGACCAGGATGTGGAGATTGAAAGCACCCTCATGAAGTTTGCAAGCAACATCAAATTGTGAGTGTTGATCTGCTTGAGG
>VWZY01001950.1:2364-19361 GCA_013399075.1 Chloroceryle aenea
TAAAAGCTTTTCTCTGATCAGCTGTAAACTTCAGTAGCTTGTGAATCAGCTCTGCTATGGAAAGTTCCCTGGGGAAGCTCTGACTGGAAATTCACACTGTCACAGGTATTCTAAATCGTGACCTCTAATCCCTTCTGGTCATGGTAACATTGAGAAATGATCCCACATAATGTCCCATTTTGAGATAATAACATCATTGGGTCAGTGTCCCACTGCCTGAACTATTTACCCCCTACTATACTGGTTGTTGAAGAAGCCCATTTCTCGTGTCTTGAGATGCTTTTTATACTGGCTGTCCTTTACACAGAGTACAGGCTTATCACCAGTATGTGTGTGTACAACATACATGGTCTCAGATTCCTTTTTCCTTTTTCTTCATGTTATTTTCTTGACGTGAATTCCTTAAACAATGCAAGGGCATATAGATTAGAAAAAAAAAAAAAAGAGAAATGACATTTCTGAATTAGAATCTGGTATTATCTGCATGAAACACATTTCATACAATATATGTTTTCCATTTGACCTCTTTGTCCATAGTTATTTTTATAAAGGAACAATAGTTTATCAGTTCTTTAATAGGTGTTGCTAGCATAGCAAATAAGATAAATACAGACAAAACCAATCATTTATATAAGGTTCGTTTAAGGAAACTCATTTTTTTGGAGCAGCAAGCTAACATGATTTTTTAAATACACATTTACTACTATGGAATCATAATGACTGCAATCAAGACACATAAAAATCTTTTGTAAAAATAAATATAATTTAAAAGCACACAGCTCAAAGTTGCTGTTAGAATAATGACTATGATAGCAACTGTTTAGCATTTGGACATTTTTTTGGCAGGAGGGCTTTGCATTGTTTATTGTGAGAAAGAAACAGGCTCTGAGAAAACATGCAAATTTTCAGCAAGGGAAAAAGTGACATCAGATTTGGAACACAGAATGGCAGAAATTCTTCTTTGCTTCTATCTTTCCAGTCTACATAGGTTGAGATGATTTAAAGTCATTAGGTTCTTCTTGATGATGTCTGTTTAATATTCCATGGGAGATCTCAAAGTATCTCTGTCATAGTATCCCTGGCATCCATACACCTGGGCTGTGTGGTGGTCAGCATTTATTTTCTTGCTATGTTTTTCATTCTGAAATTTCATTGTCTGTTGGGATCCAAGGCCCATAGAACTCACTGGTAATCAGCGATTTACTGAAAAGTAAACAGGAACAGTCCTTTAATATTTATCACTCATTGTTCTTCTTGAAATGTGATCAAATGCCTATCATTAGATCTACAGAAAAATCAGTGTTAGATATCAGATTGAACAAGTATGTTTCAAAGGAAATATGACATATCATTGGTGTGATATAGTAGCTCAATTTGTTCTGTTCAGAAGGACTAAGTTCTTCAATCAGTACCTGAGAGCTTATAAATATTACTATAATACAAAAGAAATGCAGAAACATATGATTAAAAATTAAGAAAAAATAAGAAGCAAATGTGTGTTATTACCTATTTTAAAACTGTCTTTTTCTGCAACAACACAAAGGACTGATACACTATACATTGCTTTTAATTAGATATATTTGGTATACTAAGAAAGCTCTTCTGACATATTTTATAAATACATCCATAGAAAGAACACAAACAGTAGGGTTTTTTTTTCATTCATACCAGAGATTGTTAAAAGAAAGATGTAAATCAAATATTTCATCCATAATATAGTATCCTATCATTCATTTACAGATTCACTATAAAATATATATCAGGGTTTTTTTTCTTCATGCAGTCAGTTACTCCATTTTGATCTTATACCCCAAGAAAACACTACCTTTTCCCCCTTGCCCTTCTTTCCTTGATAGAGCAACTACTCCCCATATTTTTGCATGTTTATTGCTCTCCTGCACCCTTTAGTTCCATTAAGTCCCTTTTTACTCCTTAGCCCACCACTGCTTTCCTTTGATTCCAAGAAAAATGTGTAAGGACCGTTACTGTTTTCATTTGAATTAGTGAATCCAAGGTTTGAGATAAGTTTAGATCTTGACCCTGTTTGCTTCTTAGACACCTATTCCACATGATCCCTTTTTTTTTATACTCCTTCTCTGTGTAGTCTACAATACTTCTTTTTTCTGTGTTCTCTCATGTTCTCTTTTCCCTGTAGACTTCCTTGTCCTGCTTTTTTGTTCTTTTTCTCTACTTCAGTCTAGCTCCCTTTTCACCTTTAGCTTTTCCCTGTGTTCAGCTTACAACAACTCTCAGTCAGGTTGGGAAATGGGATTGAAGATCTCACTCATACTGGAGGAGTTTGTGCAACAAATGCATAGGTGAGACTGTCTCTGTAGATCAGTGGATATGCACTTACATACCAGCATGCTGAGAACCAGTTAATTAGAAATGTCTGCATCATCCAACTAAATGATCTAGAATATGGACAGTGGAACAGATTTCCCTTTTCAACTGCAAGGATGTCAACTCTTCTCATCTAAACAGGGTTGTCTCTTCCACCTGCAGACTGTATGCAAAAAGGAAATTATTTTAATTAATCTGTTAAATCAAAGGGAATGTCAGTGTGAGCAGCCAGATACCTGTCAAAACAAGGGGGAAATAGACAATACAGTTGAAGAGCTGCTTTATACAAGTCTTTCATGTGGCTCCAGAAATGTCTGTATTTCTTCCAGTTATGTCTACCACCTAGTGTTAGCTTCAAAATGGTGATGTATTGGGTGCTTTACTTAGCTACTCTGTGAATGGCTGCCATTCACTAGAAGTCCCAGGTCACTCCATATGCAGGCAAAACTCCCAGTGAGGACAACAGGAGTCCAGGTCTCCTGACTCACATTTTGCTCAGGCAAAACCCCCATTGTCCAGTGATTGCTTTGCTCAATGAGCAGTGATTCAGAGTGCTGAATAGGAACCCAGTCAGCTGTGCTTTGATATTAATTTCCTGATGATTCATTAATTCTGTAAAATCACTATCAAATTCTTTGTAGGATTAGCCAGAAATTTTGCTTTAGCCTAACTATTAAAAACACATCATCTATGGGAATATGTAATTTTGGGGAAAGTATTCTTAAAGCAGTATTTTCTCTGAGATATGAATAATTCTTGAAAAGTATTTGCTATTCTTTACTTCCTCTAAGCTCAGGAATATGAAAGCATTTAATTCTTTGATCCATTCCTAGTAAGTTATTGAAGAATTCTAGTGGTTCAGTGACTCAAAATAGGAGAATAAAGTAAGATGAATGAAATAAGCTTGTCACATTCAGATGGTTTTGTCCTGACGTATTCAAACAGCTTAAAACAAGATATGTGAACTTCACATAATCACAAGCTATTAAAGTTTACAATGGTTCACTAACAAAAGAAACTCAGAATTCCTGTTTGCCTAGAAAATGTAGTTAGAAAAGTTGAAATGTAGGAACAATATTTTACTCTGATGTACCTGTGTGAGTACCATGAAAAGAAAATATGCTTTACCTCAGATTAAATTTTTTCATTTTTATTTTCCCCATTTTATTAGTGATGCATGAACAGTTTCATTCCTTTTTTTTCCTCTGATAAGGGTTCTCTAAATGTAGTGCAAAAAGAAGTGTAAAATGCTACTAATTTAGCTTCTCAGTAATTCCATTCATGTGAATGCTTGTGTAGGTTTTGTGTATTTAGATTATTTTGTAAGCATTTTGATGAGTCTATTTTTTACACATTCATAATGTACTAAAAATAATACTTTAAAAATATATAAAGCATAACCTTTAATATATTTTATTTGCATTACCAGAAAGTCCTGGAACAATGTGTAACGATGAGTCTCATCTTGCACAGATAACTCTACTTTGTAAAATGTAGGAGTAGTGATCCAGAAAGTACAGCTGTCTACTTACCACAGAATTTCCCCTGGATTACATTAAAAGTTGAGATGTTTACTACAAGCTCCTCAAAGACTCAAAAATGACAGCATACTGTAGATGTCATGTTTATCTTTCAAATTAATGCATTAGCAGGAAATTTATTAAATAGTCATTTTTCCCCAGTATACTGGGATGGAGATCAGCTAGGTATCAGATTTCTATCACCAGTAGTCAGTAAGGATTTTGCTTTCATTGGGATTCTGGTTCTTTCCTTTTCCCCATTAGACATCGTATTATCATCTTTTATAAGATAATTTTTAGACATAGTATTCACATAGAATATTCCAACACTTTTCATCCTTCAAGAGAAAGATCTCTTGCTGATGTTTCTTTTCATTGTAGAGTTTATACTTACTTTTAATGTCTTTTTGAGTTGTTTTTATTTTCTACAGAGGTAGCCTTTTTCTTCCAGACTAAAATGTTGGCTATTGTGGTTGATATAGGATAATCAGACACTTTTTTGTCATCTCAGATACTGTGTTTCTCAAGATTCTTTCAGTAAATATCAAAAATTAATCTCCATAAAAGGCCAAATTTCCATACAGTCTAGCAAGGTAAAGAAAAATTGTATTTTTTTTTTTTCTGCCCATGTCAAACAGTTTCACGCACACAGGATATTAGGGGTTGGAAGAGACCTTGGAGATCTTCAAGAGCCCCAGGGGTCTTAGCCTTTCCTCGTACGGCATNGGACATATTCAATTCCCACAGTATGGTGTCAGTATGTGATGATAGCCTCTTCCAGTTTCAAGACCTCAGAGCTATTCTCTTCCTTCTGGTATTTTTTTAACACAGTACAATATAACAGGATTTTCAGAGTCCTCATACATCACTTACACCTGAGGTATCAGCACCCTGGATGCATAGCAATCTTCAGCATAGTATGCTATATGTGTTTAGTTTCTTTGACATGCTCATGCTCTCTGAAAATAAACATATACACATACATAAAATTTGTGTGTAAGGGTATGAATATATATAGCATATATGTAAAATTGGAACCCAGTGGTCTTTTTGGAAATAATATTTTTAAGAGACTAAAAATTTTATTGTATATTATAGTACATCAGAAAATAGCAAAATGAACATAGATTTTTGTTTTCATTATTTTTAATTTGTATTTGCTACAGATATTATAAACAATAGTAATAGTATCTTGCTAAGTTATTTTTAAATTTTAAAAAATGAAATAGCTATTTATGGCACTTTAGAATCTTTCTCTCTTAGCCAAACAGTATATGCCCTTCACAGTTATCCATAAGTATTCTATAAAACAGTAAAGTACATTTTGATATAGTAGAACATTCTTGAAGACAGAGTAATATTGAATAGGTTTTAATTCTCATAATATATATAAGTAAATATTATTGCCACAGAAGGACCCCAACATGGGAAAACGGCTTTTGTATTGGTTGATATTTTGTGAAATAGAACTTGTGAACCTGCTATTGAAATCATAGTGAAATGCATATTTCTTGGTGATTTGTTTTTTCAGATTTGAACCTTAATACTTGTAGCAGTTTACAGCAGTTTGTGTTTAATAAAATAAAGATGTTAGAATAACTAGTAAAAAAGAAAGCTACTATGAGAATACCATATGAGCTGTTTAAAATCAAATAATAAGATGAAATCTTGATTGACTCTGGAATATTGACAATGATATTCTGTATATGATGCAACTTTTGCTCTTTGCATAGAAAATGTTGTATGAACCAGCCACACAGCTGTCATTCTGTCTGAAAAATCATGCTCAGTCTGAAAATTCAGATTAAGTTATTCATATATGCCATTATTGTGACAGGTTTCTAAACAAGAAGACATGAAATAATATTAAACCAGGGAGCCAAACATTGAAACTATATTTGTGTATCATTCAACCCTTATATGGTATGAACTTCTTCTTTTTAAATGTAAACCAAGATACATTGTTCGAGTGAATTCTACCTGATGCTAAATTAATTATGAAAGTTAGAAGGTTTTGACGCAATTTTTAAGCATTACAAAAAATAGGAAAAAATGTCAATTTTTCAAAGTACAGATGAATCAACATCTTCCTACACTGCAACATTAAGATCCTTCTGCATGAAAGCTTATGATTTTAGCTGGCATTATATGTCAGTATCTCTGACTGTGTTGAAAGCTAGATGTTTTGAAAAAGAGTCATTGTGGCTGATGCTGTGATCCTAATGTTTAGTAGCTGAATTTATCTTATTCAGAAGATATTAATCCATCTGGGATAACATGTGAAGGTATCCACCAATTGTTTTGCATATTTCTCAAGGAAAGATCTTTAAAAAAGCCTATTATCCTTGTTAATACACTGTAGGTGGCCATTTGATAAGCACATTACTTGCTGGAAACAGTCCACAGAAAAGGAGACTTTTCTGATGTCTGTATTTGCCTTTTATGAGCCCGCAAAATCTGCTATTTTGTATTAAGGCCTGTATGTGGCTTTTAAAAGAATCCTTGACCAACAAGTAATATTATTGGAACATAATTTAGGCTACAACGTCATCTGCAAATTGTTTAGGAACTTTCCAATTCCAAAACTCTTTATTGCTTTGTATCTTGAACCTAAGCACAAAAGGATCCAGCAAGCATCAGAGTGAGGTAAGAATAAAAGACAGGATAGTGTGGCTGGGAGCAGAAAGGTGAGCAGAGTTGATGGAAGGACCCTTTGAAAGAGCTATCATCTTGATGGTCTTACCCATCTTATGAAATTAACTGGCATAGGATATGCAAATATTTCCAGGAAAACAAAAGAGCATGTTTAAGCATATGTTGCATTCACTGACATTCACATCACTGTTTTCACATTATTTATTCATTATTTATTTGTTTATCAGTCCTTGACTACAATACTAAATGCTTTCATGTCAAAGACTTGGTCTTAATTAAGAGTTCTCAAATATCAGTAATGTAATTTTTGAAATGCCATTTGAATGAACTTAATTTCAAAAAACAGCTTTGGTGCTGTGTATAAAGCATACGTGTATAAATTCAATATATCTCTCAGAAAGCTAACAGCTGATTATATGTAGAAGTCTATTCATTCATAATTTAATATACTTAGCTACTACAGGTTTTTATCATTTAGGCTGAAACTACAATGTTTGTCAAAAGGATTCTTTCTTTTTTTCCTTTTGTTCTTTCATAGACAGGGTAACATCTGCGTTTGCTATGGTAATAACTGAAAATTTTAATGTCATAGATTTTGTTTTTTAAAAATATGGTAAATGAAGGAATAGTCAGATTCCCCTTTATGAACCAACAGGAGCTGCAGCCCAAAGCAATAAACAGGTAAGGTGGAAGAACCAATGAGATGCTACATTGAACAAGCTGGTACATTACAAACACTAGGCCAAAGGATTGACAGGCTGTGGTTGGTGTGGGTGTTTGACAGAAGCAGAAAGCAAGAGCAGGCACAGACACCACTGGTGAGCACAATCCTATCAGGAAGCTGGGCAAGAGCTTCTTTGGAAAATGGTTGTTGTGAGAAATGTGTACTTTTCTGAACTTAGAAATGACCTGTGAGCTCATATGCTTAATACTTAGTGAAACAGGATCTTGTGCATATTTTTAAAAGTAAAGAGGTACCTTACTATCATCTTTCTAGTCAACAATTTACTTCTGTTCCTGAAACTGGCTAAATGATGAGGGCTTTTTACCATTATCAACAGATCAAATAGCTTTTGAGTGAGAAATACTCAGTGAAATCTGGATTCCACCTTAGAGCCGGTACAAACATTGTGATTCTAAACCTAGACTTGAACATTTAAATAAGCTATATATGTTAATCTAAAAAGCTATTCTTCTTAAGCTAAGATATTTCAATTGTTTCACTCTCTGGATAGGAATGTTAGTTCTGTCACAGGGCAGAGAAAGCAGATGCAGATTTACTTTGAATTAAGACACCAGCCAGACCTGAGTAGTTCATATCCTGACTGTCTTGCTATCCTAATAATATCATCTCTCCCTAAATTTGATCACAAATAGCCTGGCCTTTCCTAAACAAAACTAACACTATATGTAAGATAATTTCCTGGCTTTTTTTTTTTTTTGTGTAAAAAAACTGTGAAAGTTTTCTGTGAAAGTCAGTACCTGACTTTGGAATCACAGAAGTTCTTTTTCAAACTGCACAACTGATCAGCAAATATGCAAATAGAGAATCTCTGGATGTGTGGATTTGGGGCAGAAAAGCCTTAAAAGGGATTGTCAAAGAATAAATGCATTAGAACTACCTTATTTCTCAAGCTTTACTGCCACTATAGCTTATTCTGTTGAATTGACTTAATCGTGTCATTTGAAAATGTTCTTTATAGTATTTTGGGGGCAGCAGAATAGCATTATGTACTATATTTGAACAAGACTTTTGCAGACAAGGAAACATTAGCTTCCTGTACCCTGTAGATACTCTTGTATTTTCTCATTCTACAAAGGTTATAACAAGAATATTATTAGAAAAGTTGAATATTGCAAATTTTTTTTCCAGAAGTACTTTCAGAAAATTCTTTGGAATATAAAATAGCTACAGCACCCCTTTTAAACCAGACATTCTTCTGAGTTCATAAAAGCTTCCAAACCTCTTATTTCAAGCAGGTTAATCATTCACTGGTTATATTACGCACATATGAAATTTGAGGGACAAATCTCTCAGCTACATTTTTGCAACCTTATTAATGTCATTCTGCCTTTCCTCTTTATGCCTGCTTTTCCCTTTTGTTCATAAATGTGTAAATGAGTGAAATCTTCTTGGTATGAATGTACAGTGACTTTGTATAATTAAAGCAGATTTTGTTTTCCTATTCTTCATTGTTTTCTTGATAAGTCTGCACTTTGATCTTGAAGCTGCCTCACCCCTGGCACAGCTCTTGTTCCAGTGGCACCTGTGGGTTCTTTGTGAATAAAGAGTAAAAAGTAGAGTTTCTAAGCACATAAGTATGGGAGAGTTGTGATTCAGATAAGTATGGAAGTTTTGTTCTCCGGAACACATGAAGTCTCTGGGCAAACTCAGAGTAAAAATGACATTTCGTATAGCTTACAGTAAGACCCGTGACTTCCTTCCCAGGACTACTGTGAAGAAATTTCATATGGAATTTAGGTGTAAGTTAACTGAAAGAGTGAAACTGGATTGAACTAGTTATCCCATTATTTCCCATCATTATTTTATCTTCTATCAAAATTTAAAATTGGAACAATCTAAACAACTTTAAAAACCCCATTTATTTTCTTCAGATGTTTCAAATTAAAGTTCTAATTAAATCATAACTGCAAAAAGAGACAATTCAAAGTATTAACATTTCTTTTGTATATTCTATTCCTACAGTATGCACCTTTTCTGTAACCCCTTCAGTAGCAGGCAGTTGGTGACTGAAGAGGCTGGGAGAACTGTTGTCCTATAAGGGTATCCTTTGCATACGCTTCAATAATTGACAATGATTTGAAATACACCATAGTGTAAAAATAAAAACTGAAAAGGCAGGAAGAAAAAAATAGACATTATTGAACCACATATGATCTTTCTGTAATTGAAAAGTATTCTCATCAGCTGTTATGGATTTAGAAATGCCTAATTTTGAAAGGGAATGGTGGTTGAATACCTGTAAAGATCTTTTTACTCACAGCATATGCACTAGAATAATAAATACGGCATGTATCACTGGCATGATATAGTCTTGCCACTTATTTTCATTCCATATTTGTGTTTACAAAGGGTGGTATGTTGGCACATTGGGAATATTATGTTTTTCCTCTAGCCATATAAGCTTTTATGTGATAAAGGCAGTCACATTGGGAGATCCCCGGTACCCTGCCAAAAATCTCAACCCTCTAATAAAAAACAATATTTTCTTCATAGAGAGGAGGTAAAGGAGTCTCTGCTTGTCCAATTTGAGCCTAGCATGATGAGCAGTTTAGAAAACACCCTTTGTTTTTACGTGGTGATTTTGCAACTTCACGTGGACAGTGGAGTCAAAAAGCTTATTGGGATTTGTGTTCCATGTACTTTCCACTTTGACTATCGCTTCTGTAATTTTTGTATGCTAAAACCCTCATATTTCAATGTGTGTATTGGGAGGTTTGGTTTTCTATCAGGCCAGATCATATTAGGCTGCATGCAACTACAGGGTGCTTTGTGTAGCAAATTGTGAGCACAAATACAGAGATTGTACGGGATGTTACATTGTGCTTAGGCCAACAAGAAGAAAACTGTGTTCATTTGTATATGGATTTAATGTCTGATGACAAATGCAGAAGAGCCTTAGCAGTCTGAGCCCAATGTCATGTATGAATAGCCTGATAATGGAAGGAGATCAAAGCACTTGTTAGAATCCAGATAGCATCGGTGTTCCCAGAGAGGGTTTGAGTCCTTTAGGCACAGAAAAGAAACAGACTGTGCCCTGAAGGGCTTTTTGTCTGAAGACGAAGAATAAGGTTAGGTTGTACCAAACAAATAATTCTGTTGAGGAATTGGTCCTGCTGTCAGAGTTGTATGGAATGCACTCTGTTTCTTTTGCTTTTCTCCTGAGCCTGGAGCCTGAGAAGGAAGCAGCATTAAGAGGAATACAGGATCGGGAACAGTCACAAAATCTTCATAGCTGGAAGTTTGCCAGGAGCTTGAGACCTTACGGAGGGATTTGATGCAAGATAAAGTAGCTTCCAATTGTTTATTGGAATTTTAAGAGGAAGGCTTTCCAAACCACAATATCATGCTAAAAAAAAATTTATCTTGTTTAGGATGTCGGTGATAAAAGGGAAAAAGAAAATAATGTAAGGTTCTTATAGCAACAGGTATTATTTATGGTGTCATGACATTGTGTATTTTATTTACTGTAAATTAGCCTGCACCCATACACACACACATACCCTTTGTGTGACCTAAAATAGTCCTATTCTCCTGCTGTATGAGTAGGTATCTCCAGTGGAACATGCCAAGTCAGCAGAGAATGTGAGGAAATAGCAAGAGCAAAAGAGCAGAGCAGTCTCATTGCCTGCCTGGTGGTGTGATTGACATAATTCATATCAGATGTAAACTGATCCTGCCTGTACATCTTCCAGGCAGGGCTCAAAATCTTCAGATAGTCATACTGACTATGTAGCTGGAAGGATCTGGCTGGCATTTGTAATGTCTGAGAATTTATGATTATGCAGCTGTACTGCTGGGGTTCAAAATTAATCCATTTCCTGGATTCTGCTATGTTATAAACAAATAGAATAATGAACACCTCCTCACTCCTTAGTGAAGGAGAATGCAGAAATACTGTTTACTAATGGCTGCGTAAGAGACTCAACAGAGTTGGAGATAAACATAGTGCTAGTATTTTATTTTTTTTTTAATTCTCTCTAAGTTTTATGACTTTTTTTTGTACTATGGAAAACTTACTTTTCTACAGTACTTTTGATATTAGTTTTTATTTTTATTAGTGAAGGTATTTTAATTTCCTTTTGTTTCATTCCTGCTATGCAGTCACGGCAACTTTTACATGACTCTGACAGTGACTTTAACAAATGAAAGCAAACCATCCTCATCTTTGTTAAGCAATTATAGTTGCGTGTCATGATTCTTTCTTTTTTTCACACTGCTATGACTTTTGGGCAGCTGCAGAGCATTTGTTTGTTCCATTGATAGGTATGAACAGAACCTCCACCTGTATTAGACTCCAGGGCTGACTCTAAAATGCACTGACTTTAAAATGCTAGTATATGGCAATCAAGCAGAAAGGCCTCAATAATAAACTCCGTTGACCTTTCTGGACAGTGCATCTTTGACCATTTTATCTTGATTTTCTCAACAGCTCTTTTACTCTGAGTTGTTTTCTTTTGACTCTTGGCAGAACAGCTGCTTCTCTCTGGCCACTGGGTATAGCCTTATTTTCTTTATTGTTTTTAACTTTTGTAGGGCAGCCAGAAACATGGGGATGGGTGTTATATAACAAATACAATAAATCAATAAAATATTATTTGCAACATTCTTGCTGTCCATGGTGAAAGCTTTGGTCATAGAGAAAGGAGTGCATTGCACAAAAATTCCCTGTTTGATCCTGCTGTGGGAAATGGCTAAAGAAAAAAGAGAGGTAGTTTGAACACAGAGTTTGAAAGATGAAAAGTGAAAATAGCAGAAAGTCAGATTTAGGGACAACTGCCAGACTTATTGAGTATTTTCTTAAAAAATAAAATTGAAGCATAGCATGTCCCTTTAGACAAAATGAGTCACTGGATTTAGTTTTAAATTCCTAATCTTTCCAGATTTAAAATGGTTGAAACTCAGATTGCTGCTGTCATTAGCCACTGAGAAGTAATGCTAGAGTCTCAGTGTACTGTGCAAAGTTGATTATGCAGAGCCAAAAGACTGATCAAAGATTCACGCACTGCAAGAAGTCAGTGAGTTTATGTGAAACACTAGGAGAGATTTTACAGCATTTAGAACTTTAAAAGAGCTTGAAAGAGGAGGTCAGCAGGGTCTGTTTTTGCAGGAGGCTCTAGAGCTTGAGAGAAACCTTTGCTAGTGTTGCCAGACTTTCTAAATGTTTACAAAGACTAGAAACTATTTCTTCCCTACCTTTCACCTTGACAATTCTCTTGCCCTTTCTCCTACCTTTTCCCATTTTGCCCTATCATCAGTCCCTCTTCCTTTCTTCCCATGCCATTATTTCTTCTCATTGCTTCTCATTATGTCTCTCCCCTTGAACCATTTCTTCCTACTGTACTCTTTAGTCATTAGGAATAAATAATTTTTGTATTATTATTTTTCTTAGGCACTAAGGAGCAAGCTGCCATCATGAATGGAGCATATCTCCTAAGCTGGACAGTAAAGTGTAAGAGATACATCATTTTTTTTCTTTTTAAATTTGAATAAGAAGAGCATGATGATACATACAAGTATATAATCAGACCAGAACCTTTGTTTTTACTGACCTTGTAACTCAGTGTCAGTGCATATGTATCATCATCTCTGTTAGGAGTAACTTGTGTTTTGTGCCCTTGCAGAAGGCAAACCACATTAACAGGACAATTTTTAGAGTGTAGATGGTAGGTTAAGGGAAATAGGATTGTTCTTCCTTTAAAAAGGAAGACAAAAGGGTGCAGCTCTAACTGCTGTCTTCAAATGCTTCAAATATGGGAGACAGTAGAGAAGATGGATGCAGACTCTTCTCAGAGGTGCACAGTGGAAGAACAGAGAGCAATGGACATGAGCTGTAACAAGGGAAATTCTGATTTCATATGAGAAATCAGTCTGGACAAGTTCCTGAGTAGCAAGGCCTTAAACTGTACAAATCTATCATTCTGCTGTTATACTGTTGATCTTGCACAATATCATTGTGCTGAGGGCATTACCTTGAAAAACATAGTAGGATATAATCTGGGCAGCAGCATACTCAGATGAATACCATAAACAAGCTCAAAAGTGTTCCAGGAATCAAAATTGTCTTGAGCCACTGAATTTATTTCTATTTTGCTGGAGTGAATGTAATGTTATTTAAACTTGGGCTGAGATGTGCATTGGCATAAAAGATACTGAAAGTCTCCTTTAATGGAATTCCAGCAGATCAGACTGAGGCATGAGGGTGTAGCCTGCAGGGGATACATTTGCACTGAAAGTTAATTTCTCACACTGCCACACAGTCCTTTTGGAAAATGTAAAGACATACAAGAAGTACACAAAGCAAAGGTTTCAGTATCAGCACAGGGAGAAAAATATACTCAGATCTTGGTGGTTTGCTTCTTCTCTATTAACAGTATCTGTAAACTTTAACCAGTGCAAGCATGTGATGAAGAAATATAGTTTGATTCTGGAATAACAAAAAGAGATTTAACCTCAGAGATACAATATACGCAGTGAAACCTATCTTTAGTGATAATCCTAGTTACTTAGTTTTAAAATGACTTGGAAGTGTTTTTCTCATAGAATGTTAGGTGTTGGAAGGGACCTCGAAAGATCATCTAGTCAAACCCACCTGCCAGAGCAGGATCACCTAGATTAGGTCACACAGGAACACGTCCAGGTGGGTTTTGAATGTCTCCAGAGAAAGAGACTCCACAATTTTCTCAGTGAAAGGTTGTATAGAATGAAACTAAAATATCAGCTGAGAATTGAAGTGGGAAGTTTAGAGGTGTCTCTCTACTCACTTGTAGAGAGTATTAGAGGAACACCACATGTGCAAGAAAATTTCTCTGATACTGGTTATGATGCCATCATGAATGACATCTGAAATTATGTTATAAATTTCTAGTTTGGGTTGTTTTTTTTTCAAAGGAAAAAGTTAAATACTCCTCTGCATCTGTTTATTATCACTGTGCAACACAGGCTGCTTAAAGTTGCCTCTATAAATGATGCAGTAACAAGTTTTCATCATTGTTACACTAATATGAACAGTCAAACTGCTAGGAACAACTCCCCCAGATTTGCATTTCTATTTTTTGGATAGAACATAATAATACAAATTACTGCATTGGTATCACAATATCTGTACAAGTAAGTGTAGGAGGGCCATTGTACAAGTTGCAGCACCAATCTGTAGTTGCTCATTCTGCTTAACTGAAACATGCTATCTGGTGTTGTTTTTGCTATGGAATGGCTAATGCTTTTCCATATATTGCAGCTGGGCACAGGTCAGGATGCAAAACTTGCCAGGGACTGTTATACTGCCCTGCTTTAGGAAGGATGGACATTTAGGTATGTAGATGAAAAATTGTGCTGTGGCATTATCTGGCTTTTATGCCGTACTTTCTCCTTCTTCCTCTTCCCCAGGTTTCATGCAGTCTTTCAGACCTTTTTCCATTATCATAAACTCAGAAACAATAACATTAGGGTAGAATTTTGGGATGGTAATGAAAAACTGCACTGGTCAAAGTAGTGAGTCAATAAAGAAAGCAGTTAAATAACATCAGCCTTTACTGGGTCTGCCACTATACAACAAATTAGATTTTGTTTCTTTATGACTCTTCTGTTGGCAGTTCACAAAGAATATTTGCAAAACCTGGAACAAGGAAGAGTGCTGGCTACTATCCTCCTTCAGAATTTGCTATGGACTTCTGCTAGCTGTCAGTAGACTAAGAAGTTCTACACAGGTATAAAATCTATACTGTCTTATCATGAGTTATATGTAACTGTGCAGCTAGATGTTATTTAATAAAACGGGTTACCTGTCACTCCCAAGCTGTAAATAAAAACACTGGCCAGGCACCTGTGTAAGATTTCCTCCCCTCTCAGGCAGGTCTGTGACTAAGCATAGGGCTTGGAAAACTCAGTGGAAATTACCAGTTTCATCTGGCTCCTACTAGAATATGGGCTAAGTGTTTCTTTGGGGGGGGAAATGCTCATAATTTCTTGGTCTGAATGACCAAAGGACTAAAAGGGCTTTTTTTTTTTTTTTTTTNNNGCTTTTTTTTTTTTTTTTTTTATTACCAGTCTCATAATTTAAGTACAGATGATCTGTATTTTACCAGTAACATTTGCCATGTAGTGTTGAACATCCTGAAAATTTCCTTTCTTGCTTAAAAAACAAACATTGCTCATGGTGTAGCTTTAGGGTATTCTGGTTTTAATATAATGCTCTAAGACATACTTGGAGCAACTACAAGGGAATAACATTAGGTGAGTATATAATTGACTGTGTGCTTGCTCTGTTCTTTGTACCATTCTTACACTCTTTCCTAAGGAACCTCTTTTTTGGTCACTACAGGAAACAAAATATTGCACTAGAGAGATCTTCAGTCTGACCCAGCACAGCCATTGTTGTATTATAACAATTAATTAGTATTAGAGGAGGGGTGCATGTGTGTGTGTGATTTTTCAGCTATCTTGTGGAAACTGTGTAATACATGAAATATCTATACACGGTTTTGTTTCTCTGTTTCCTTAGCACTTTGGAGATTTGGGAAAATGTCTGTTCAGTGTTTGATATTCACAAGGACTTCACCACTTGCTTCAGGCTTCTTCCTTGGTTTATAGTGTTTTCTTTGTTATTTGAGCATATTTCGTCTGATTGTCAGTTGGTAAAGTAGTCTAAAAATGATGTGGTGTTTTTTTTTTCAGGTGGTATATTCCTTTTGTTCTCAAACTCTTAGATCTCAGGATTTAAAACTGAAATGAACATTGTGGTTCTTTGCTCTGTTCTACCATGTTAGACACACCTGTCAGTTCATGACTATTAAATTTTAACAGCTTAGTTCGTTCGTTGGTAACTTCTTTCAGCATGTTAGGTGCTGGGTCCTTTCAGCCATTTATACATGAAGGTTTGGAGCAGTAAATGTAATTCATAAACATCAGAACTGGGCTAGCTTAAATTATGGAAATCAAATTAAAAAGTTTGTACAAAGACAGATCTAAATATATAGAAAAATTATGTTCTAAATCACTCAAGTTTCAACGGGATTTAATTAGAAAACTATTGCTACTATTTCTTTTAAGGTTCCTGGAGAATATTAGTCTTTAGGAGATGAAATAAGAGAGGGTGTTTTATTTTGTCTTTTTATTTTTGGAAACTTACATTTTATCATTGAGCAATTTAGAAAAAAATCTGAATGTGTGAACAAAAGAGGCTAGGAAACCAGTCACACTAGTTACAGGAATAATTTAGTGCTAAAATATCCCAATTCAGTGGTCTAGAAGGAATTCAAATTACTGGGGCAAATTTGTAGAAGATAAGAATGAGATAATTTACACCTACTTCTGTGCTGCATAATCCCTCAGGACAAATTCTTCCCTTTACACAGAATTTCCATCTCAGGGCAAATATTGACTTTATTCACTCTCTTTTTGTTGTTGTTTGTTTGTTTTGGTTGTTTTGTTTTTTTGTTTTGCTGTGGGTTCCAGGTGTCCTCAGGTGAGAGATGGACATCTGGAACGCAGAGTATGTCAAGTTCACACAGGTAAAGAGTTTTGGCTTAAAACATTGATACTCCAGATGTTGCTTGTCACAAACATAAGCTTTTAAATTCTGCACAACTTATAATTTCAGCACCTAAATTATACTTTTGATTTTACCAGAGATAGGGACTAAGAAGGAACGCGGGTTAAATATATTTTACTAAGCCTTCCCAATACTGTTAAGGCTACAATTCTTTCTCTGCAGCCACACTTAGAGTCATGAGAAATGC
>VWZY01001951.1:16887-39360 GCA_013399075.1 Chloroceryle aenea
TTCAAAAGATACAAAATGTAAAAACGCCCCCCCCCCCCAACCTATTAACCCCCTCAGATTAATGCTGTGTGTAACAGAAATAAAAGTAACTTTATTGACTATTTTGTCATTGAAGAGCCAGACAAGTAAATAGGTTAATCCAAAAAGATTGATCATTAGTTAACAGTGTCTTCTGGAAAATTACAGCTATTTTGTTTCCCCTGAAAATTGCTCAGGCATTCAGGAAAAAAAACCAACAGCATTGTTGTAAAAGATGCTGAGACTAAAGAACAGGAAAATTTGAGTTCGTTGTTGGAAAAGAGACCTCTACGCTGCTCTTCCTCAAGACTTTCTGTCCTCATTTTGAATTCAGTCATTAAAAAGTCTTTCTCCAGTTGGCATAATACAAGCAGTTCAGTCTAAGAGGTTGTGCTTATCCCCTTTTCCAGAAACCAGTAAGAACCTCTTGACCTAGCATCCTGTTTTTCAGTGTGTTTGTCCACCAGCAGCTTGTGGATATGGCGTCTGAAAGAAGGGTTCTACAGAGATCGGAATATTCAGAAGTCGTTACCAAATGCTTGTACTCAAATCCAGAAAAGATCTTACTTAGATGGTAAGCCTGGAATCTAACATCGATAGCTGTGAGCTGAAATTAGTAACAGTGTTTCTAAGGCAGGCTTCAAAGTCTTGTTTTCTAATAATCAGAAATTACTGTATGGAGTGCAAAGAATTGAGCTGCGTGAAAGAAGTTTTCTACTGTCAGAGCTGCCTTCCAAATTCAGTATCTTCATGGAATGTCAGATGAACAGATCATTCTTTTCAGAAATCTTGTCTGAAAGGACAGTTTAGTAGATGCTGGCAAAAAGTCAAAAAGGTAAATTGCATTTTAAACCCCTTGTCATCCTGTTTTAAGTATCTTAACAGAGCTACTTTAATTTAGTGTCTCCTGTTGACATACAAGCTCTTGTTGGAAAGATGGACATGAAGTGATCTCTATCGATCTGTGTTGTCTCTGCTGCTACAATCATTAGTTATGCACTTTGTCTAGTTTTGGATTAATCTTTAGCGTTTACTATCAAAAAGAATTGTAAAGTTTATGTTAAATATCTTTCCTGAGAGGCTTAAGTTCACTAGACATTAGAATTGTAGAATCATGTACACTGGAAGACTTTTAAGATTGAGTCAGGCTATTAACCCTGCTGTTAGCTGCCAAGTCTGCCACTAAACTGTGCTGCATCTAGATAGGTTTTAAATAACTCCAGGGATGGTGACTCCACCAATTCCCTGGGCAGCCTGTTCAGTGCTCGATGACCCTTTCAGTGATGAAATTTTTCCTAATATTCCAATCTAAACTTCCCCTGGTGCAACTTGAGTCTGTTTCCTCTCATCCCGTCTCTTGCTACTTGGGATAAAATGCTGATAGACAAAGAGTTAAAAAGCCTGGCTTTATTTCCTACCAGTTTATTGAAATTGAGTGTTACCTTGGTGTAAAACTGTTGTGTTTAAATCCGGATTTAGACATAATGAAATCAGTAACTATTAGTATTTTAAATAGAAAGGAAATAGTTGCATTTCCCATGAGTAAGTGATGAAAACCTGTTTGCTGTGTAACCCTGGCTTTCTTTTTCCCTTTTTGAATAGTGGCGAGCAGCGGTAAGTACAAAGATTAGTCATCACTGCCAATCCATTACCAGAGAAAAGGAATTAAAGAGTGAGAACAGAAATTTTGGTTTATTCTGTTCTCACTTGTTGCCTTACTTGCAGAGATATTGTAGGAGAAAATGTTTGTCTGGACTTGGAACTGTTCCTTGATTTTACATAGATTCCTATGCTGTGCTAAACACCAGGGATGTGAATGTTGTCTTCCTTTGTCAGACCATTCATTCATTGTATGGCTTTGCAAAATAACCTTGTGTTGTGCTTGGGCTTTTATTTGGGTTTGGGGTTTATGGGCTTTTTTGGTGTGTTTTGTTACTTTTCTGTGTGTGTTTAGTTATTTTTTATGGGTGGCTTGTTTGGTTGGTTTGTTTTCTCAGAGTGAAGTTGTGTATGCTTTAAAGGCTTTTACTCAAAAGTTCTGTCTCGAGAAAACAGTGGTGTAGCAGAAATTGATTGATCATGAGTTTCATTGTATTTCTTTTTCATTCATTTTCTAACTACAATATTCTGCGTTTATGTCATTTGGAAGGCAGTTCAGTGGAGTTCTAGGAGCTCTAAGTGCAGCTAAATCTTTGCAGTGGGCCCATTAAGGGAAATGTATTTGGTTTTAACATACAAAGCTTCAAAAGGCATTTTCTTTTGGTCTTTCTTGCCTTCCTCAAAATACTGTCAGAAAAAAAGAGGAGAAGAGTGACAGGGAGCAGTAGTGCTGCCAGCTCATCTTTCTTAATCGTCCTTTCTATGACCCTGTTTTGGTATTGGGGTCTTCCTTTTCTAATCACTGCATAAAAATTCTTTATGACAGTAAGTTGCACATATTTTTCACAATTTATATTTTTCACTCCTTTTTTTATGACAAGGCAAGGGCATAATTTTGGATTGATGTTCTGGAACTAATTGTATATGAGTGTTATTAAGTAAGAGCTGGGGGTTGTTGGTTTGGGGTTTGGATTTGGGTGGGGTTTTTTTACTGATGATGAACGAATGACTTTGTAGTGCCTCGTGACTGCCAAACTAGATTTTTAAGTTTTCTTGTTCTTGTCGAGAACTTTAACCTTGGAACCTCCTTCCTGTAGCTCTTTTTACTATTTCATTGTGGTGAAATGTGCTGTTTAGAAGGTCACAGGAGAAGCCAAAGCTCTGGTTTACTGATGTGCTGCGTGGAAAGCAGTGAAAGAGAAAGGACCTAGGAAGAAAACTATGCAAATGTTGACTTTTTCACTGTTGTATCTTTTGTGTAGATTTCCTGCTGTTCTGCTCTACCCAAGTTATACATAAAACAACATTTTGCTTTGTTACACATTCCACTGTAGACTCTTGATGTTAAATATGAAAGATATGCTCATGATATGTTCTGTGTAGCACAGTTCATGAATAACGGCTTGTGGAAAAAACTCCAGTTCTGAAATTCTAGACTGAAATTTCAGTCATGGAAAAAAAATAAAAACTACCCAAATTTTTAATTCTGGGATTTCTAGGGGAAGCTCAGAAGTGGAAATTAGTAAGATTTTTAAGTTATTTAATATTTATAGTTTTTGAAATAACATTGTACACTGAAGCGCATTTTTTGTGATCATTTATTTCATCATTCCTGGTTTGTGACTGTTTTTCTAATAAGGAAGATAAATAAGTTCATTCTGAGTATTGATTTACTTAAAGGCATGCTAAACCAAGTAGTTAAACACTGCTCTTTTCCATAAATGAAAGTAAAATATTCATCAACCTATTAATAATATGCAGATTTCCTAGCTGACACATAGATATGCCTGAGGCTTACATATAACATACTCTATATCATTATGTGTTTCACTTAGAAACATAAAATTAAACAAAATGCAAATTTTCCAATGCATAACAATGTTATACAATATCTAAAGAGACTGTTATATCATGTTCAAGGCGTTACTTCAAAAGCATGAAAGCAAGGGAAAAAAAAAATCGTGTAATACTCCAGAAAACAGTTGAGCAAAGAACATTCTTCCCTTTCAGAGAAATAGACTGGCTTTTCATAGAACCTTACGAGGTAATTGTGAGAAAATAAAATAGGTGAAAATGAATTTTTTGTGCAACTCCACTGAAGACAGTTACAGTTTAGCAATCTAACAGACGTCCTAAGGTGCAATTATTTGAGGCAGCAAACGTGCTTTAATGAAAATTCTCTGATTGTCTTGTAGGTTGTGAGAACATCTGCTAATCCCTTGATAGATACTGTATCACATCTATGCTCATGGAGCTAGTAAGGTTGTAATCCTACTTTAGTCTTGGAGGTAGTAGGATGGGTTGGACTGTTTGTATTGCAACAGCAGTGACTTTCAGCTTCACTATTGGAAAACAGGTACTCAAGGTACCACAAGTTTATTCTAAATAGAGGCTACATGTAAGCTAAAAACAAATTGTTGAGAGAATCAAGGATTACAAGTTTATATTGCATATGATGCCTGGTGGGGGGTTATGCAAGTGGGCATTCCCCATTCCCGTGGCTTATTTGCTTCCTTAGTCTTGCTGATTACTTAACTGGTAATTTTAAAGATAACATAAGGACTTTTTTCCACATTACTGTCTCCATTTTTGGTGTGTACTTCAACTTTGGTTGGTGGTCTAGGGCCATTATATGTCCAAAGCCTATCTTTTTTTTTTTTAGAATTGTTTGTGGTAACTATGAGGCAATTATGTGGAGATTGAGTAAATAGTGGTAATGGCACCAACGTGAGCGTATTTCTCCCACTGCACACAGTGGCTTCACCAACACTCTGAAGGTCAGTCTCAGGTTGGAGAGCTGGCAGAATATTTTGAGAGCAAAACAAGGAAATTGTGATTGAGATTTTATTTCCTCAAAGTATCTGTTCCTTAAAGAACGGAGAATTCTTTGAAATGGAAAATGCAAATTAATCTTGGATGAAAGGTAAAGGTTAAATGGACAGCCGCCAATAATTTTAAACTGACACATTATTCTTTAATATCTCTTAATCTAGTGACAGGTAAAACCCCATTAATACACCCATTTGCACTTCATTTGTTGTACTATTGACTGAGTATAAAGTATTATCACTCATCTCTTTAGGATGACACTTTAGAGTTCAATTTGTAACTGCAGAGCTAAAAATAGGAGCTACTTCTGCATCCCGTGAGAGTTCAAGTCCTGTGCTCTGTGTTGACACAGGGTGAGATCCTGATAGTCACTTTGTTAGAAGGTTTAGGGTACTGTAGTCTAAACTCTCTCTTTTAGTGTATAATTTTTGCTCTGGTTAGCAGCAAATGGGGAGAGAAGACAGACCACAGACTAAATATCCTTCCCTAAACTAAGGATAATGGTCCAGAAGCATCCAGCAGGGGAGGTGAGGCCTGTCAGCCTGTGAGGGGCACCGGGGCATGTTCTGGCGGGAACGGCTGCTGACCGTGGGTGGCTCCGCAGGCCGAGTGCAAAGCCAAGTGTGTGCCGTAGTGAGGTGCCACAGCACTCGGTGGAGCTGGAGGTTGCTGTGGGAAGGTTTTGGGTCTCCCACATGTCCTACCCTGAGTGGGAGCCAGCGGGTTCAACAACACTTGCAAGAAAGAGATCTGCAGTGAAGCCAGACAGGTACTGTAGTATGCAACCAAGCCAGAGTGAAAAGGGCCAGCTACCTAAGTTGTTTTGTGGTTGGTGTTTCCCCTGGCTGGGACATTGCTGCTGGCCTGAAGAGTGGTGAGGAGAACTGTACTGAAGAGATCCATGATAAATAAAGTATGGGGAAATTGGAAAATTCAACTCAGGCCTGTACTGGCAGTTAAGTGGATTTTTTAGATTAAAAGTTTGGTAGAATGCATAAAATACAACTAAGGGTCTAATCAGTTTATTCCTGATGATTTACCAAGATTGTAGTTATATCTTTGCGTAATAGTTTTTGTACGATGGATCCTCAGCTCTCTTCTCTCTGTAATAGAGTCTAAACATAGACTGGAATAACCATAAACATAATAAGAAACAGCAGTTTCAGTAGGAAGAACAAAATGCTCTTGGCTTCTTGCAGGTTGCTCATCTGGACATTCATCCAGTCTGTTTTGTTGCTTCTTTTTAATGTTTACTGAATATTTAATGATACTTATTATACACACAATGCTCCTCTACATGCTTATTTAAAAGTGAGTAGTATTTCCTGAAGATGTTGGCATGCAATAGCAATATGAATGGCTTTGTATTATATACTCATCAAATAGTGATGCATTTTTTGTGGACTGTAAGCAATTCAATTGTTTTGTTTCTGAAATAAATTAAGTAAAGCTTATTGAGTCCAATCAGCCCTTGTTTCTAGGGAATTGTAGTTCAATTTCATTTTTAATTAGATTGAACGTTGTGAATTTCTTAGCAGTGGTAAGCAAGATCTGGCAGTAAAATATGCACTCAATTTGTATTAAAAGTTCCTAAAATCTAGTTCAGGGAACTGGCAGTATATCTGGGTTATGTTTAATTGTCCAAGTACCCTATTGTGAAAAATTCCATTTTTAAAAACTGCTGATGTGTAACAAATTACTTTTCTTTGATAAAACTGTACAGAAAATGAGAAGGCAGCAAACAGGAAAAAGTATGGAACAAAACATTCAGTTCTTTATAAACTTAATACCACATTCAGGACCATGACATTTAAAAAATTGCTGTGCAAGGATTACAGGATTAAACCAAACTGCTTTTTGGTTTGGAGGTAGTGGGGGGAAACGTCTCGGAATGTTTTTCCACAACTATTATGTTGGTCCAGGGACAAGAGACTCAATTCCCAGTCAAGCTAGGAGACAACAAGATGAATTGTGATTCAGCATTATACATGAACGCTCAGAAACTCTTGATCCAGTTTTTGATTTCTGCCAATTTATAGTAGCTCTGATTTATTCAGCACTTTATTCCTTTTGTTGATGTGAGTTTCTCTCAGCTTTGCACTGTGGAAGCTGCTGGTCTTCGCATGTCTACCGTGATTCCCAGTGCTGACTGCCTGTCTTGCATTTGCTTTGCTTTTCCTTTTCTTTTGTTTTGTGGCTGTTTACCATCACCATGCTCAGACAATGCTGCTGGGCATCTTTACAAAACACAGATGTTCTAGGCAAGTCGACCATCCTGTGGCTTTTGAATCTAGCATAGCTCATAGGAAATTTATATGTGGCTGTGTCACAGGCAGCATCCCCCTCTAGAGCAAATATTTTCCAGTAGAGATTCAGGCCAACATAACTGAAATGTTAGAGCATGTGGGACATGTTAGAACATGTTGTTGTTGTTATGTTTATGGGGGTTGGATTGTTTGTTTGCTGCACAGAGTGAAAAGGGCCAGCTATACATACAGTAATGGATAACTGATAGATAAGAAGTTTATCTGAGTATGGATGTTTCTTTGTATGACAGCTTTGTTGCCCCTTTTTTAAGCCTCATTGCTCATATGCAGATTTTTATGAATAACATTCTAAGGTTTCTTACCCTTCCCTCCTGTTTTGCTTGCCACATTCTGTAGGACATGTAGGAAATAAAAGAAGGGAATCTCCTCTTCTTACAAAACATAAAAAGACAGAATTCTGATAATTGGGAATGGCAATTTCAGTTTGGAAAATGACTAATAAAAATGTCTTGAAAAAATCTTTGGTATCCCTGTAGACACTTTGCAGTAATACATGGGACTTCATATTACAGCTTCTCTGTTCATAAGTATATCAGAGTTCTAAGGTCTTGCCATGATGCAGAGCAAGTCCCTGATTTTGTATTGTTCACATACATGATGCTGTATGTCAGGAATAGACCTTTTAAGACCTTTAATAGAATAGCCTGGCATTTTATGAGATCACAGTTGCCTGCATTTCTGCCTTTTTGAAGTTTTATGCAGTTTAATCCTTTTCCCAGTTCTGTTCATTCAGTGTAGCGATGGCATCATTCCTTAGACATGGACTGTGTTTGAGCTGAGGAGGAAAGATGGATTTCTTTTCATCATCGCCGTGTAGTAAGACATTAAACTGTCTCTGTCCTCCATCTCTTTTACTGTCTTTACGCAGCGCCTTGAGGATTGATCAGCAAAAGCCAAAACCTCTTCAGACAGTGTTTTGCCATGGAATTCTTTTGAACTCTGTGCTTATATCTCTGTGATAGGAAATACAGGCAGATGATTAAACATTAAATACAGTATTAAAAAAATAACCTTAAGCCCAAAATGGTCGTTGCTGCCTTAGGTGTCAAATATGCAACTTGGAGGAGTGGTACAAAAATGAAGATATGTTTATCTAGGTGGGAGGTTTTTTTGCCTTGAGTCTGGTTTGTGATACCATTGCATCTTCCAACTACTCTGTATTATAGTAGGTAATTGAGAGGACAGAGGCATCTAATGAAATCTACATTATGCATGGTCTTTTTTTTTTTCTGACTCAAGCAGTCTGTTTCAGAAATAAAAAGTTGTCATGTCACTGAGGTCTTCCGACACTTTAAATGGCACTTTCCTTTTGCTTGGTAATTTTCTGTACTGCCAATTAGGAAAATGAGATGGGAGTTCCTTTCAGAGTGTCATGATTTTAATTGCAACTCCAGTGGGAAAGATAAATTAATAACTTGTAGCCTGTCCAGCTAGTAAAGCTGTGTCTTCAGATTAATATCTCTTACACGTTTCAGTATGAATTGCAAAATACAGGAGTTAAAACCTGGTTACTGTTATTTTTCTACTTAATGGTGATCATTGTACTGTAGTGTAATGCAAGTAGGAGAAACAACTTACTCTTAATTCTTAATAAATATGTTTGATTTTAAATTACGTATTTTTTTTCATATATCTGTTAAGACTCTTTCTTCCTCTGAAATATTATTGTGTGTATTGTATTGTTTCTTTTACTTGTTTTTCTACTTTTGGCATCTTTTTTTTGTGTCAATGCTTTGTGTGTATTACGACTTTGAATATAAAATTCTGTGTGCATTATCATGTGGATAACCTAGGAGGGGCAGAGAAATAGGGGATGACAATTACACACAGGCAGTCAACACCTAGGTGGTAGTGTCTGTTAAGTTTTTTATTTTATGAATGTGTTATGTCCAGGTTTTCCTGTGTTAGCACCTGAGTGGACTTAAACAGTGTAATTGTGAATCTGGCTTTAGGAGGAGGAAGACTTCTGGCTTGAAGTTGTATGAAAGGGGTTACAATATAATCAAGTATGAATTTTGCTGTGCTCTTGGTAGCTGACACTTAAAGGCTTTTATTGTCTAATGAGCTGTGATGTCATTTACCTTAACACAGATACTGTGTAAAATACTACTTTTGTAATTTTTGTGTGTAGTTTTAAGGAGACTTAAGGAGTTCAAACCTCCCTATTAAGCTTTAAAAAATCACACTCTTAAGCATGTGTAAGTGGAAGTAGGTAAAAGTATGTTTAATCTTTATTTAGGGTTATGTTTCTTCACCAGAGTGTCTAGGTTCCTTTTCACTTACTGTGACTTTCAGCTGTAACCAGGATTTCCAAGTTTTCATATAAATACATTCATAAAGGCTGGGTATGTAATCTTCACAGTACTGACATCAGTCAGGAGCTCCTGGCATAAGGTATAATTGCTTTGATTCTCGTTTACACGGGAGCCTCTCTCTGCTCTGTTGTGGTGGTTGAGTAGAAAGGGCTCCAAGAACATGTGAGTGGTTTTGGTGACCAGCCTTATACTGTTGTTGTGCATGACTATGTACAGGGGTGAGGATACAGCCACAACACACACTTTCATTTGTCTGAAATTCATGCATATGAATGCCTTAGGAAGATGAGCACTACCTTTTGAGGCACTTTTGGTTTAAGACAGCATGGTGTGCTGAAGATCTTTTTGAAATGTAGTCCTTTACATTATACTTTCTAAATTATGCATTATAACAATGTAAAAGAGAAGTCTTTACGTTTGTGCAGCTACTTTATTGTTTTCTTTACTGATACTTTTTAACCATTATGTAATGATTGAAACTCTGAAGGCTTATGCAATGTAGTTGAAAGAAAATGTCACTAGATTTGTCTTGAACCTAGTATTGAGAAGTAAAACATAAGAGAAGGGCACCTTTAGGAAAATGTAGAGATCTGGCTCATTTTGTTTCCCAGTGCTGGAGTTTGATTTCTGACTTGCTGAAAGAGTCTGGTGGATGTATATACAAATGGTGAAATGCATTTTACATTAAAATTTTCAGGCACTGTGTTGGTGCTACTTGTTTTGAGTAAGGATAGAACCTTCCATGATGACAAAGTCATTTATTATATAGAACTGTAAGCCAATTATGTGCTTTATCTTACTTAATGTATCATTAAAAGGAACAGGTGTTTCATGGGTTAGTTTTTTCATAGCTTTGTTTCTTGAGGTTGGATTTTTCCGGTGTCTAATTTACGGTCCAAGTTCCTGCATCCTTTTCCATCTGCCACTCCCTCTGTTGTGATTTTTTACATGTTTTTTGTTTGCCCATTGCGGAGCAAGCTCTCCAGGTTTATTAATGCTTTCTCAGTGTGGTGTTTGAGCAGGATCTACCTCTTGTCTACTCAATATCCCATTTTCATTAAATTTTCAGGAATATGTTGAGATACTTCCTCTTAGGAAGTAAGTCTTCTATGCCATCTGGTTTAATCACTACTCTGGAAAAGACACATAAATGGACAAGCATAGAAAACAGACTAAAGTAACCTTATGGAGGCAATATCTACCAGAAATGGGGCTGGTATCATAAAGCACAGCCTTTGCAACTTCAGGGATAAAGGGGAGAGAGATGAGATGACCTTCACCAGGGAGATAGAGGAAGACAAACCACAGTGCTGATACTGCAGCTGTCTGCTTGTGTTATACCATGACTGATTGCAGGGAGGTTCCAGAAAGATGGAGAGTGGCAGTCCAGACACGGTACCAGTTTACCTGAGGGCTTAATCTACAGTCTTCAGCTGTGTAGAGAAACCCCAACAAACAAAACAAAACCAAAATACAGACACACACTAGCAAAACAAAACAACAATACACACAGAAAATGCACACCACAAACCAAAACCACCAAAAAAAGCAACCCACCAAAAAACCCCAACCAAACAAAACTCTCTACCTTCCTCACATTCTGTCTGCTAGGGACCTGTTAAGATCTTGACTTCTTTAAGTGAAAATAGAAGCCACAAAACTCATTTGTTGTTGGCATAGTTGTGATGTCACTGTTGGAAAGTTAAAAGGCAGCAATTACAGCTGCAATCCAAAAGCTGTTTTATAATTTCACATGTACAACACAACTCCTTACTAGAGATTGTAGCCATGGCAGCAGTGATTGCTGCACTTTGTGAATAACAGCCATGTAGTTATTTTCTCTTAGGGAAACAGGAATTGAATAGTGATTTTTGTTAAGTACAAAGTTTTTAAAACTTGAAACGTAGATTGTTTCATGTCTTCTATTAATATAGCTACACATGAATAAAAAGATAGTGGATAGGGATGTGGGAAAAGACAAGACCATTGTTATTTTAAATCCTGGCTCTTACATTATTTAGCTATGATGTGTCCTGCTTCTCTTGTAGTATCCCCACCCTTCTATTGTGCAATCAAGTCCTGTCTGACTGTCAAAATATGACCATGAATTGGAAACAGAACAATATAATAAAAAAATAACCTACTATTTTTGAAATTATTATTCCTGCATTACATTTGAGGTTTATAATAGATTTATTTTTTTTAAATGTCTGTGCTAGTCACATTTTCACTATACAGTCATTTTTGTCTGGACAGAGTTCTCTGAAAGAGACTGTCCCTTTTCATCTAGAGATTGCTTCTTTGAATAAGCCAAGTAAGATTATTATGGACTGTAGTGTCAAAGCCTTGGTGAATCAATGGTTTGTTTACTTACAGAAATGGCAAATAGTAAGCTGCTCTCTCTCTACATTTTTTTTCTGTCTAAACTTTTCAGGAAAAGCAGAACTTAAACATCAAATGCTTTTGGGGCTTAAAGGGAATGCCATATTTTCATGTAATTGCCATACTTGCAAAGCCACAAAGAACTATGTGTAAACATTTAGTAAAACCACCAGCCAGAAGATAAATTGCAATATATATATATATATGTGTGTGTGTGTGTGTATCACACAAATACAGAATAAAAAAAGGGTCTAAAAGTCGACAGAAGGACAATGGAACTGAGGAATGGAGGTATAGTAGTAATAAGTTCTCAGTTTTCTATAGAATCAGAGTTGCATGGTCTGTTATTTGCAGGCATTCCTCAGACTGTTGGGAGCAATTCAGAAGGTCATCAGTATAGTGAGATAATCCCTAAATACCAGAATTCCTTCTGTCTCAAAAATTAATATAGTTTGATGTCATTGTTGTAGTCTTCAGTCAATTCCAAATGTGCAGAGCATTACACAGAAAGGTCATCTCATTTCACAGGAGTATTTGTCACATAATTCCCCTTATTTTTCAGTTAATTATAAAAGGGAGAACCTGAGTTTTTTCAGTCAAGATTGATCTATAGGCTACTGCAAGTTATGGTGCTTGGATGCTTTTGTCCTAGATTTGGGGAAGTTTGCCTGATTGTCTTCTTCAGATCTAGATTTTTTTTTGGAAAGGCCAAATTAACTTTAGCAGCTCAAGCTGTGATTACTGCCTCCAGAAATTCTGTATAAGACTGGTGCCAGTGTATCCTTAGCTTGTATGTGCTGTACACACTTAATGCATGTCCTTCAGGAGGAAAATGAAGCAGTAATGTTATACTGATAATAATATGGAAACTTGAACATCTCCAGAGAGGGAGACTCCACAACCCCCCTGGGCAGCCTGGACCAGTGTCCATCACCCTCACTGTGAAAAAAATTATCCTTATGTTTCTGTGAAACTTTCTATGCCTCAGCTTCCACCATTGCCCCCTGTCCTGTCATCAGGCATCCCCGAGAAGAGCCTGGCTCCATCCTCCCGGCACTCAACTCAATCTTTATGAATTCTATGTTCCTCTTGAACTGGGGNGTTGGGAGCAATTCAGAAGGTCATCAGTATAGTGAGATAATCCCTAAATACCAGAATTCCTTCTGTCTCAAAAATTAATATAGTTTGATGTCATTGTTGTAGTCTTCAGTCAATTCCAAATGTGCAGAGCATTACACAGAAAGGTCATCTCATTTCACAGGAGTATTTGTCACATAATTCCCCTTATTTTTCAGTTAATTATAAAAGGGAGAACCTGAGTTTTTTCAGTCAAGATTGATCTATAGGCTACTGCAAGTTATGGTGCTTGGATGCTTTTGTCCTAGATTTGGGGAAGTTTGCCTGATTGTCTTCTTCAGATCTAGATTTTTTTGGAAAGGCCAATTACCATTAGCAGCTCAAGCTGTGATTACTGTCTCCAGAAATTCTGTATAAGACTGGTGCCAGTGTATCCTTATCTTGTATGTGCTGTACACACTTAATGCATGTCCTTCAGGAGGAAAATGAAGCAGTAATGTTATACTGGTAATAATATGGAAACTTGAACATCTCCAGAGAGGGAGACTCCACAACCCCCCTGGGCAGCCTGGACCAGTGTCCATCACCCTCACTGTGAAAAAAATTATCCTTATGTTTCTGTGAAACTTCCTATGCCTCAGCTTCCACCATTGCCCCCTGTCCTGTCATCAGGCATCCCCGAGAAGAGCCTGGCTCCATCCTCCCGGCACTCAACTCAATCTTTATGAATTCTATGTTCCTCTTGAACTGGGGGTCCAGAACTGGCCACAATACTCATGCAGTATCTCCAACACACCAGCCACACCTCATTGTCCCAGTACAAGGGATGAAGATGGAACATTTGCAAACAGTTGCAAATCTCAAATGCAATTGTAGTGAGTGTTAGCACTGTGTTTACTTACTCAATGTTCTACGTATCATTTACATTTATTCTTTTTGTTACTAGGTTTTGAAAGCAGCTTTTGACATGAATTGGGAAACATGACTTTGAATTAGTTTTCTGGGGTTTTGATTTTATCTTTACAAAGAATAGCTGCTGGTTTATATTACAGGCAGTTTGGAACTGCAGCTGTCTTTATTCTGTTTGCACAGAGCATAGTGTGGTGCGAGCCTGAGGCATCATTAAGCCTCTGTCTCAGCAGTAATTAAAAATGGGTTGTGACATCATTTTTGGTAATAGTCACCTATGTTGTTTTGCTCCCTCAGCTTTCTCTCTTAGAAGATGCAGGGTTTGGTGGCGTTCTTCTTTACGTTGATCCTTGTGACTTACCAAAGACTACAGATCTTGCTGATAAAGCTTTCATGGTTTCCTTGAACAGCGGAGGAGATCCATCAACACCTGGTTATGCCAGTATTGGTAAGTGCTCTTCAAGGCATATTCAGTTAACGGACACTAATGCTCTGCAGGTTGTAAGTATGGGAATTAACCCTCCCCCCCCAAAATCCTGCCTGAAACAAAACTCTGAGTAAGGGAACACTGCGAAATGCACTGTGCAAAGGATGGAGTGCGATCTCAAAAAGTACTCTCTATACTTTTGGTACAAATTCTATAGTGTAATTTAATATTGTTACTTTTTGTATGTGTGTGTTCACAAACTGAACTGTTATTCCTGCCTGCTTATTGTTACACTGTGAAAATACAAGCTGTGAAGTTCTGACACAGCAGTTTCTGATCAGGATCCACAGATTGTGTCCCCACTGAAAGAAGTATTCTTCCCTTTATTCTGCCTTCCACTTTTATGGTATCAGTAATGGAAGCTTCTGGTCAACAGGTGCAACTATAATGTAATCAGAAATTTGTATTTGAAATTATTTAAGAAAAAAATCGATGTTTACTGTATCTCTGTGCAGGTAGCATTTGCACAGGGTGTGATTATCTAGTCTCGTCTCAGTTCTGCCTAGATAGGCTCAGTTATCAATTATGCTTTTCTAAATGCATTTCTTTTCCAAGTATGTTAAATAAATAAAAAAATATTTTTTAAGGAACTACATCGTTTTTTAATAAGAGTAAGGGTTTTTTTAAAGCATTGTTAACAATAAATAGGAGCAGGAGCATATTTGACTTGAATGTACTACTTAAATCTCCATTCTGGCAGTTCGGTGAATGTGTGTTCTGCTTCTCTGCGGCCTTTTCAGCTTTACAACCTTTTTTACTACCTATTTGGAAATGTATTAAGCAGCAGTCTATGAGTTTGTGACAGGGCTTCATCAAGAATATTTGGTCCGGTTACTAGTTCAGACATCCAAAGTCTGACTTGAATTGGCATTAAATCAACTGAGGCAACACCGAGATACTTCATGACTAGAATGGCAGAAAATAGAAATATTTGCCCGGTTGTCAAAGAAGGGTGTTAGCTATTCACAGCATGAAGGCTTTGACAGCTCAGTGGGAAAGAAATTGCACATTTTCTCAGTGTCTCGGTGTACCTGACCTGGTGTTCTCAGAAGTGCCCTGGGAGCTACTGAGGTAAATGTAACACTCTTTAAACTTGATTCTTGCTCATTTCATGGAGCTATTTGAAAAACAGTTTGTTGCTTATCTGTCTGACTGACTCCTTAATGTTTTATTTACCCTACATGAAAAGTAAAGCTAATTAAAACAGCTGCACCGATATGAAGATGCCACTACAGTGTCCAAACCTTATGCATTGGTTTTCTGTCAGTAAATGATCTCATCAGCATTGTGCATTCCAATCTCCAGTGTGATAAAAATAAGCTTAATGGTATGGAAAATGATGATATAAATACATCAATGGTTTCTTCTAGAACCCTTAGTGTGGTTTTAAATATCTGAGAAACATTCATAAGGAGGAAGAGGCTATCATGTTCCTAAAATAGTTTCTGTTTTCATCATTGAATGCACTGATGATCTCGAAAGAGCTGGAAGGAACTCTCGAGGAGGGTCTTTATTGCTGTTCTTGCACTAGAAGGTAGACCAGAGTGAAGTCATTTTGATCTTGATGGTTTTCTTCTCTGGAGTTAGGAATCAATTTGGTTAGAGGTAACTCTTCCCTGGGACAAATACAGATATATCTGGAGCACAGACCTCTTCCTGAGGGCTGTGCTTGCATGGAAGGATGTTAAGCTGACTGCAAGTAGAATAAAAGCGCCAGATACGCAGGGTTGCCCTTATCTCTTTGCTTCACAAAGTATAGCGTGCAGTACAAGAAACTTCACTGGAAGCTCCTCCTTAAGTTACTGGCATATCTTTGATACCATCTGCACTTCACAGGTTGCCAAAAGGACTGTTACTATTACAGCAGTCTTGGGGATTGCTCCTACCACCAGTTACTCTTTTACTCGGAAATTCCTCCTGAGAGATCCACAGTTAGTCTTGTACTAGGTGACTAAAAGATAGGAAGCTTGTATTTTCACGCTGCTGCCTATGCTTCTCACATTCTTTCAGTGTTAAAACTAATTTCTCTGTGGTGTCAGAGTATTGTAGTGCTGCAGGTTTTTTCCTAGAAAAAAAAAAAATCTCCAGGAAATGATATCATTTACACATCTCTTCTCAGCACCGACAACATTTTCAAATGCAGTTTGTGTAATAGTTCAGAGAGAACTTCGGAGTTCTCATGAGGCTTTAGCTCAAATTTTCTGTTTCATGAAGATTAAATGCTGCACTTCTGCGTATGAATTATTTTAGAATGAACAGAAATAGCTCGAGGATGGGTTTGAGATGCCTACTACCTATGAGTGGAACGGGTTTTGGGGTTTTTTAATCTCTGTTAAGTAAAGGGAAAAAAAATGATGTGTAAAGGGAAGTGAACATCACTTATGTAATAGTTTCTACAACTTTGTTTGATAATTCAATTCTTCAGTTCTTCAGGCTTTCCCAGCCCTGTGTCATATATCAGTCCTGAAAAAAATTGGACAAGGTTTTGTGAGCATCAGCTCTTTTTTCCTGATTCTGCTTGTCAAAGACTAGAAACCTCCATGTCTAGAAATCTCATATCTTCATACTTCTGAAATGGAACAGATCAGTAGGTGGGACTCAAGGAATTAAACACAGGGGATTAAGAAGCCTAAGAGGAAGATAAGAAACTTACCTGGCAAAAATTACCCTGAGTATAAAGAGCATAAAACTTAAGAGACTTCCCCCATCTATTTTTTTTACCATTTTGAGTTTTTTGAGTGCTGTGCTTTCTTTCACCCAACTTTGTATGGCAGACACACATTCTATTTCACATTCTATTCTTGACTTCACAGACATTTAAAATCAGGGGTTTTTTCCATACAGGAGATGGCTTAGTAAACAAAACCATGGAAATAGGAAAATGTCATTGTGATGAGCATTTAGAACTCTGCCCCTGTGATAAGGTACCTCATAACAGAATCTCTATCTGTGCAGTGGTAGAATAGAAACTGTTTCATGAAGAATTCAGACAGCCACATAGAAAATACCATGAGCTTAAATATGCAGAATTAGAACAGCTGTAAAATACAATCTATGCCATCAGCCAGAGTTTCAAGAGTAATGTTGTTGTCGAGAATTGTAACGCAGGGGTTGTACCGGTAAGGCAAAAGGGTGTATTTGAAGTAGAGCATGTTTCAGGTCATTGTTAACAGCTAGTCATTGGGTGAAAGAATCAGTAATGTGGGGGAAATGCACAGTGTCCCTAGAATTCCGAACAGTGAACAGTATTTATTCCAGTAGAGGAATTGACCTGAGCATTCCTCAAACACTACTAATAGGATGTGATTTCAGAGGAAAGGGCAAGGAAGATGAGAAATGGCTGAGGTGTTGATCCACTGCAGGCCACAGCAAAGTCAGTGGTGCCTTTGAAATCCCATTTAAGAAAGTACAGAAAATGCTGGACACACCAGGGGAGTGAAACTGAGCCTGGAAGGAGGCGGGGTAAAGGTGCTGGTTTGATGTTTTGGGGTTTGTTTCTTGCTATCCAAATCTATTTCAACTGACAATTGTTGACACTGTTTTGTCCATGACAATAAATAATTAATAAGTGATCTTCTTCATCTTCATCTTGACCAATGACCTTTTCCATTGTATTTTCTCCCCCTACTGCTGAGCAGGGGGAGTGGGAGTGTGGCTGGGTGGGTGTCTGGAAGCTGGCCAAGGTTAATCCATCATGTCGTGTTCTCCATGTTTTGATAAATTACAGCAAAAGTTCAAGAACACCAGATAACGCATCGTAAAAAAAGAGAGCATTTAGCTTTTTAGTCACGTGTCATTCTTTAATCGACTGGTTTGAATTAGCCACTTCTTCTGCAGTGAACATAGGGAACTACTCTTTGGAAAGTGGGTAAGTACATGCTCAGATGGAAACATCTGCCTGCTTTAGTTTTTTAGTTAGCCCTGTGTTTTGCTATGTTCATGTGTTCCTGCCTCTTACCCGAGTTTGTCCTTACTATCCTTTACTTCATGATATTTGGCTCCTCTGAAGCAACCCAGCTAGAAAGTAGAATGGTCTGTAACAGTTTTAACCATGAATATGCAACATATGTTCTGAAATGTTCTGTTATAAATCATCATGACTTCTTACAAGATGTCCTCAGCCCTCGTTTGTCTGGTCTTTTAGAGAACAAAACACAGTTACAAGGATAGTTTTTTGTTTGCTTGCCTTGCAGCTATGGAAATAATCCTGGGAATATATTGTCTTAATTGGGAGGGTTTTTGGTGATTTTTTTGTTCATTTTTATTGTTATCATTTTATTTTATTTCTGTTTACTTTCTGCTAGAAACATCAGATAAATGAAATATGAAGATAACTTGGTGTAAAATGACTGTCTACATTCAGGCTTCTGGGGTTTTTGTTTTATTTTATTTTTCTCAAGGGCAAACTGAAGTTGGGGAGAATGTGAAGCTTACAGTGCTATATATTAATTTAAGGCTGTGTGTGTATATGTTTACATATAATTTTGATTATATTATTTTTTACTTATGACATAATTTTAGTGGTTGCCATAAAAAAAACCACCCACACTTTATCATTACCAGCTAAGCTGCCATATCTGATATACTGTGTTATTTTCTGCATGGAAAAAAAGAACTGTGCTAATGCAATAGAGAAATAAATCTTTGGAAAATACTGGTTTATGAATAGTCAGTGCAGTAAGTAATAATTTCAGCAGATTTTCAATAATACATCTAGTACTAAGGCTTCAAATGGTATCTGGATCCATGATCTGCCTCTTCAGATTTCGCAGCATACAATAAAGCAACTGAGTTTGTATTTAAGTACCAAATTATATGCTCTGATTTTTATTTTTTTTTTGGTGGGGTTTAGTTTTGCCTCGTGTCTGGCTTTCAGTTGGCATTGCATTCATTTAGAACTGAGAAAATCGGTCATCAAGATATTTTAGGTTTGTGTATTTGAGTGTGTGGACCTCTGCATTGTGTATCAGATATTTTATTGTCTATTAAGCTGACTATAATTTTATCTTGTGAGAAGGAAACAAATTTGAATTGAAAATGCAGTGATTTTTTTATCAGTTATGCAGGGAAGAAACTACTGCCAGTGGTACTGCAATAGCTTCCTAGCAATGTCTGTGTTATTTGACTCTTGCAAATGCCATTTTGAAGCTTATGGTCAAAACTTTGCTCAATTTCAAACAAAATGGAGTAATGGAATTTTACAAGTTGCAAACCCCCAATTATTTGCAACACAAGTCGATGCTTCCTGTGCTGCAGAATTAGTTCTGTGGAAAACATCCTGCTTGAATATTTTCTGCTGCCTTAGAAGTTGGATAGGAGTCCTTAGTATTTTTGACATTTCAGTTTCAAACAATTAAACAGCCTTTACTCCCTACACAGTGTTCCCCAGTAAAGCCACTTCATCTCTCATCCAGCAAAACCAGCATTTTAAATGGTGTCTAGATTAAATTTTTGAAGCTACTCAATTTACAAGCGAGTTTAGCATATTTAAATCTTCTGTGCAGTCATGACTGAAAGTAATCCTGCCACAGCTTTCCTGACATGCTGGTTTAACTCGGCGTAATTTGTGCGAGTGAGCTAATTTATGATGTGCTCACGAAACAGCAAACATTATCATTTGGCAGTAAGTGTAGCTGGGGGTTGGACTCTGCTCCACAAAACCGCAGGTGCCTCCAGAGTCTGGTTGAAATCAATTGTCCTGGTGTGGGCTCAGAATCCAGGCTGCACTTACAGGATCAGGAAGTTTTATGAGGACTCCCTTGCACTTCTATACCTAAAAGTCCTGCTTGCATATGGGATTCAAGTGAGACCCAAGACAGGTTATTGAGGAAATACTTTACTAGATTTGTATGTATAGATGAGGAAAGGAATTAATTTTGTTTACAAAGGTAGAGGGATGAATAGTTGTATGTTTGCTCATGTAGCAATATATAATGATCCATCTTAAAAACCTGCTAAGCTCTGAACTGACTGTCACCTAGAAGCCAATTTTATGGACCACTTGTTCTGTTGCCAGTCATTTGCTGCTTAATGCCCTTCTCTGCACATTGCTGTGGTTTCTTCTAATCCTGGATCTTTCACAGCCTTTCCCAGTGGCTTCATTGTGTTTCAGGTGGGGGTGGTTTTCTTTCAGAACCCAGCTAATTCTACTTGACTTGTTATCCAGCAGTGTCTAGCAGATAGGCTGGAAAGGTTAGCAGTATTTGTACATGAAATCTGAGTTTATAGCAAAAACATGCATAGCAATGGCAAACAAATACAGCCACTGTCAAGTTTTTGCTGACTGAAGCCTGTGAACATGGACTGTTTGACTGCAACTGAAACACTTGCTTACACTGATACCAAGTTGGTGATGACACCTGCTCACTGCAGGCAAGCAATAGTGGTGTTGCTGATGATTGAGGCTCCAGAAAGGGCTTGGAACAGTAGGGCCATAGCTTTGAGTGGACTGAGTTTTGATGGCTCTGAAACTCTGGTTGTGGTATTACAGTAAAACCACCTTGGTGTCTCGGGTGTAATCTTCCTGTGTTTCTCACAGTTGAGTCTAATTATCACCATCTCCCAATTCAGGTACACTGTACATTCTGGAAAACACTTTCAAAATGCAGAAGGAAGGTTCTGTCTGACTGTTTGGGCAGCTAAATTATTATATTTTTTTTTTAATTTTTCAATTCTGGGAGGCAGAATATGTTTATGAATTTAGGCTGAATTTAGTGCTTAGTTGTGTAAGCAGACAGGGGATTTTTAAAAGCCATGAATTCCCTTACTGAATTTTTTAAAAGTTAAACTTCTCCCTTCTATTAAAAACCTGATGAAATACAGGGAAGAGACCAAAGGGTTAAGTGACTGGACATTTCCAGTATAGTGGCCCCAATTCACTGTTAGTTGTACCTTCCTCCTCATTTATTTTGTATGTACAAAGCAAATACCTGTTGTGGACATGACTGTGTTTTCCTCAAGTGTGCTGCTAAGATGACACCTCAGAGTAAAAGGTGGGCTTTTCTGGTAGGTGCTACTCATTATATTAGTCCTACTAGTTATTAATGCTGCCTCTAATTGCCAGAAATACAACAGCCTCAAAGTACAGATTCTGATCAGATTCAACCAATAGTTTTGGCTATGTAGAAGCTAAGGGGAAATCTGTCAGAACCAGACTGGTTGTAAAGCAGTCGAGACATCCCTCACAGAAAGAGAAATCAGACTCTGTGGCTGTGGACCAGTATAAATAAAGGACTTGTAGTGGCTAATACAGCTCGGTTAACTTCCCCATAAGTTAGTACTGTCAGTAATACAATGGTGTTTTATTCTCCTAGCATTCTGTGCACGAGCTGGGCTACCACAATGTAGCTCTTACATATGAGAGAGTTAACACCTGCAAGTGCACCTGCACAGCATCAGGAGCCTCATGAAGTCAGCTGGCTAATTGTTTAAGCAATTCAAGTTATAATTAGTTTTATAATTGAATTTTATCTAATGCAGTTTGAATACTGCAAGCCAGAATAAACCAAACCATCTTTAATGTGACTTGATCTCAGTTCCAGCCCACTGCTTACCGTATTCACCAACTGCATAGAAAAGATAATAGTACCTCTTCCTGCTTTCAGACAGGTGGAAACTCCCCCAGAAGAAAATCTAATCATCTTAAAATGGAGGTGTGGAAAATACTTTTTGATTACATAAATGTGCACTATCTTACTATGTAGTACTGTTCTGCAGAACACTGAGAGAAGTAATACATCACGGTTGGGGTTTGGCCAATTTTCAGATGCATTTTGCTAGTGCTTTCCAGGATTTTTTCAGACTTGCACCGTTCTCCTTCCCTTCAGTGACAGAAAAATGATCTACCCATGAGATCTCTCTCATGGGAATGAGAGAGAAGAGGGGGAAAAAAGAAAAGTAGAGGAGAAGCTGTTGTGATGATTTAGTTGGTTCGCTGAGGGTGGCCTGAGTGGTGAAGGAAGCTTATGATGCAACAGTATAAACAATACTTGTACATCAAATATGGTCAAAATTACTCTTACATTTTGGGGGTGTGATTTGAGTGGCAGTGCGCTCCAGAGTGTCGTGTGTCATGGAGTGGCTGGGATGTCTCTGATACTGATGTCAGTCAAGAGTCAAGGAACCACATGGCCTTTAATACAGGAGACAAGATTTGCAGAATAGTTGAGCTTGAAAGGGACATGTGGATGTCAGTGAAGAACAAGCTGCCAGCTCAAAGCAGAGACAACTAGAGCAGGGCAGTTCTGAGCATCTCCAAACACCAAGTGCCACAGGTTCTCTGGGCAACCTCTTCAACACCCTCACTGTAAAACAGATTTCCTTATGCTTTAGGGGAATCGTCTGTAGTTCAATTCGTGCCCATTGCCCCATCTCTGTTCTCTGAATGCCACCAGAGAAGAAACTGGCTCCATCTTCTTCCACACTCCCATCAAGTATTTACACACGTTAAGATCTCCACAAGTCTTCTCTGCTCCAGAATATATAATTCCACATCTCTCAGCCTCTTCTCCTCGGGCAGATGCTCCAATCC
>VWZY01001951.1:45369-75535 GCA_013399075.1 Chloroceryle aenea
CCTGGATCTGTTCCTGTGTGGCCTGCCCTGGGTGCTCATGCACTGGCAGGGAGGTTGGACTCAATGAACTCCAGAGGTCCCTTCCAACCTTTACCATTCTAAGATTTTCCAATTACATACAAAGATTTCTGCCTTTTTGAAGCATTTCAGGCTCATGATGGTACTTCAATATTTCCGTATCACTGAAATCACTTCTGTCAAGTGATGCATTTGTGATGTGTTTGTTCATTTTCCAAGTAGAAGAAACTTTTATAGATACTAATAATGCTTCTTTATTCCATATACTTTATTTTTAATATCTGTAATTTATCTGTATGTAATCTGCTTATTCTTCCGAAGAGCTGAAAATATGTGGTGTCAAAATAGAGGTCACAGCAATCAGAAAACAAGTTTCCCTTCTCTAAGAACACGATGGCTGCTCAGATGGTCTGATTCTTTCATTCATCACACATGTGAATAATGCACCAGTTTGCCAGACTCGTGTTGTAGGGCAGTGTTCAGCAATATTAGTTCTCCACTGTAATTTTCTGTAGATCATAACCAGAATACAGAACAAAAATAACTCCCAAGGTATCTGTTTTATTTTGGCTAGCACTTCATAAGGCAGGACTACAAATGCATTACTACTAGAGAGTTGAGTCTATCTGCAGAGGAAAGAGGCTAAATCCATCTGGAAATTTTTTTTTAATCACATCTGGAAACATTAAGAACAGCTCTCTCTGCTTAAGATCTCCAGAAGTGCTCTGCCATGCTCATAACTTGCTATCTTAGTCATTAATACTTTGGAAAATTTTGGCACTTGCATTTGTTGACTGGATAATACTGGGTGCATAGTTTATTGGTTTTCTGTATGGCATATGGAAGATGCATGATTTTTTTGGCCCTCTTAAGAGTTTTCTACTTGGTTCCTGGAGAAAAATCTTAAGCATTACCAAGCCATGGGTGTTTTGCTACTTAAGCAGTAATGCAGGTTTGATTATGTGGACAATCTGCATGCATGCTATTTTAGGATATCCCTTTCATTTTAATGTGGTGCCAGTTTCTTACCTGTCATAGAAAATGGGATTAGCAGAATTCATAATAATGTTAGTTATTTTTGTCAAGCTGTGCTGTTCAACACCCTAGTCTGTCACTGCTGTACCGGATTGTCATTGTACCAGATGAGCTGTCACTAGGCTAAGTCCAAAGCAAAGTTATTGTATTCTTTCTTCATTCTTGTTTAATATTCTCTTTGTTTTGCTTGCTCACATTAAGGAGGATTTTGTTGGGTTTTGTAGGTTTGTTTTTTTTTTTACTTCATGAACTGTTCTGTTTATTTCATAGACCAGTTGCATTTGATGGAGATCCCTAAGAACAGTAACTATGGGACTATTGCAATAGTATATCTGTGTCTTGTGATGCTTATGCACCAGGCAGTCACAAAGACAGGACTTCTACATGTCTTTGAAGTTTGAGGTTTTTTTACTTCTAGTGAAAATTATAATAGTGCTTTGATTAATTAAATCAAGTTAAAGAATTAGATTGTGTATCTTACAGTATGGATTTGAGCACCTAGTAACCAAGGTAAACAGGGTAGCCTAAAGATGTCCTCATGACAGAGGTATCATTACAAGCTTGCTGGTTATAGCTTACTGAGGAAAATTACAGTTTCAAAACTGGAGTGGTTTAATATATTAGTAATTATGATAATAGGAATTGCCTCAAACATGTATTGAACCTGTCATTTGAGGCTGAATTTAAACTCATGTTGAATTAGCCTGATCATTTTTAGCCTGAAAAAAAAAAAAAAGAAAGAATAAACCAGAGGAGAATAAAAGGAACTGAATTTTTTAATAAGTATCATCCACATCCAGACCTAAGGCACTTGTATGGAGTGGACTAAATTTTGATGTGAGTTTGTTTCTGTTCCAGTTGTGAAAAACATGGATTTCTGTTCAGCTAGGGGATGGAGCCTGATGGATTTTTTTTTTTCCGCATATATCCACTCTTAAGTAAGGAAGGTAGAGTCTATGGTCTTAAGTTTCAGTGGGGGAATGGTATTGTGTAATACCTTTCAGCATTGTCTTCCTGGTATTAAAAACGATGCTCTAATTGTTACAGAGTACTTCTGAAAAATGCTGATGGCACTTAGTCCATTGATCTGATGGAGGTCGGCTGCTGTTCACCATCTTGCACTTGTAGTTTGGAAGAACTTAAGATTTATTCAGTAAATTGTTCTCAACTAGAGACAAATTCTAATTGTTGAGGCTGACTTCTCTCATGCAGAAAAGAAGTTCAACTCACAAGACATTTCTGCTACTGACTAAAGAGAGGAAGGAAATGCCTGACACCTGTGGAAGGAAAGCTTCAGTTGTTTTAGAAGTGTCAGTCACAATGTCAGGGCTGCGAATATCAGGGCAATCAATGATTTGTATGCTCCATTGATGGTAAGTTTTTCTTCTGCTTCCATCAGTTTTTCTTTGAGTTATCATCTAGTGTCTTTTATTTTTATGTTGGTAAGGAAAGCTTTAATGTTCCTGCTGTTAAATGCTTGCTGTAGATTACATCCTCCTCATCTTTTTCAATTGCTTTGACTGTTAGGTTTTCCCCAACTGCTGGAATTTTAAGCGTGAGGGCTGACAATTAGAACAATCCTCCAGCTGAGGCTTTGTGTGCTTGAATAACTGAGCTGTGAATGTGCCCAGTGTACGTGACTCACTGCATAGGTGCTTGCAGGGTATTTGTGTATATGTGAGGGTGCAGTTGCAAAAACAGTTTTTCTGTATACTTCAATACATCTTTTATATTCATTATTGCTATTTAAACAATGCCCTTCAAAAACAGGGCTACATATTTTTTTATTTTGCTTAGGATATAAAAGTAGAGCTACTGGATGTGCTAGTTCTCCAGGATATTACCTTCAGCACATTATTAAAGAGGAGATTATTAACTGGTAGTACTGGAAGACCCATCCTACCTTACTGTACTGGGAATGCTTGATCAATAATAAGTGTTTCTAAATGTATTTACAGTTCATTCATGACAATGATGAAAGATAGTTGAAGGTTAAAATCACTTTGATTAAATTTATGGTGTTAAATCTGGCGAATGGATTTCAGAATCGGTTGTAAAATGTGTGTGACTTCAATGGCAGTGACTACCTGAGCTTCAGTTCATCTAAGAATAATTCAAATTATTCAAAATTAGAGGAAACTCCATCACCTCTGACTAATTTATTTTGAAGTTTGGATTTTTAGATGATGTTTTTCATTGCCAGATTTCTACATAGCCATTTTCAGTAGTTAAATTACCCCATGACCAGCTTTGTCTGTTCCCTGTGACCTCGATGTGGAGACGCCCTGTGGTATTTCATTGTCATCTGGTTTGTCCCCTTGGCTGTGCATCACTTTATCAGCCTTATCATCTTGGACAAGACTTCCTTTCTTCATTTTACACAAAGAAAATAAAGTAAAACATTAAAAGCAGATCTCGTATGGCTTTCCTCTACTATTTTATCCCCAGTTAATCTTCCAAGATGGAAACAAAGAACAAAAGCTATTTCTGGTAGCATGGCACATAATATTTTTTAATTTTTTTTTCCCCAAAGTACGTATTTTAATAGTCTTAAAATGACAAATCTATATTTTTGGATCTTGTAGGCTTTCGCCCATATCATCATGATATGTGGGTACTCCTAAAAGGTGGTATTTTTCTTTCCAGGGAGAACAGCTGAATTATTATAATGCAGATTGCTTTGTCAGAGTATAAATCTGAAATCATGCACTTTGGTTCTGTTTTGCCTTTATGTGGCTTATAAATAATTACATAATTGTGTTTATGATTGCATAATCTGTCAAAAGATTTTTGTTGATGGTGGATATTGATACACTGTTAATTCTCCTATTAGCCCACATTCCTCTAGTCTTAGCTATTAAAAGTGTCTAAAACAATTTCCAAGAAAGTTACTATTATCAGTGCCCAAGATACACATCTCGTTCATTCTCCTGTGGTGAGTTCTGGATTATACAATCGATGTGACCTTACCTCACATACAAAAGGTGCTTTTAGTAGGTTGAAAATGCATTGAAATATTTATAACTGGAGAGTCATAGAGTTGTTCAGGTTGGAAAAGACCTTTAAGATCATCGAGTCCAACCATTTACCCAGCATTGCCAGGTCACCACTAAACCCTGTCCCTCAGCACCACATCTACATGGCTTTGAAACCCCTCCAGGGAGGGGGACTCCATTGCTTCCATGGGCAGCCTGTTCCAGGGCTTGACAATCCTTTTGGGGAAGAAATTTTACCTGATATTTGACCTAATCCCCCCCTGGAGCAACTTGAGGCTGCTTCCTCTTGTCCTATAATTCTAGGTATTCAAATGAAATACATATTCTTAAATGGCAAGTGGAGAAAAACAACTGAAAACTTTCAGTTCTACAAACTTTAGGATAAAAATTTAGACCTGGAAATCTTTTAATTGACACTGATGTAACAAAAACAGGAATAGAAATTCTGAGCTGCTGGACACTTCAGTGGTGTGGCATCAGGCCCCCTCTAAAGCTGCAAGAATTAAATGCTTGCTTTATTTTGCACTCATTGCTAAATGTATTTTTCCTCTTAAGAACAGGGCAGCACTTCCTGCAAATAGCCTCCCCCTCTCTCTCTTTAGTTTTCAGTAGCTTATTATATATTCTTAGCTTACAAGTATTTTATCTTACCAATTTTGACCTTTCCCATTTGGCAGTTGTTGCTAAGGAAAATTTTGCTTTGAAAATAGAAGTGCCATTTTGGTGTTTATTTTTTTATCATTTTGAGATCAAAATAGTATGTGTCTGTTGCATGCTGTGGAGATTACTCAACGATTTTCTTACCTTCTGTTAAACATTGGTTTAGGGGTAAGGTGTATACTAGTTTTAATTTATCCCATACATTAAATTCCTTAGGTTCTCACTGGAAAACTGGTTTGCATTTTATAATAGCCCAAATACATGATGGAGACTGAAATCCTATGTTCCTGTTTGAAACATAAGTGACTATATCCATTTGGACTATACGCTCCTTCTTCCAAATTATAGCTGGAAAAAATACCCCAGTGTTACTTAGAAACATTATTTGCAAAGATTATATCATTGAATTTAATGAAAAATGAAAAGTCAACAAAGATTAAGCTATGGACTAAAAATTTCTCTCAGTGCCTGTCATTCCTTCTTATAGAATAAAAAGAATGGAGAGGTGCCAAGGACTGGAGATAGAGTCTAAAGTTCTTCCATTTTAAAGTTTTTAGGAGTCTTCTGTTGACTTTAGGGTCAGAATTCAGTCAGAATTTTCCACCCCGGAGTTACTGCAAGTTTAAGTTAAAAAATGTCACATCTGTGTAGCTGGTGCAACAACATTTCAGAAAATGTTTTGAAGTTGGGTGTTTGGGAATTAATTCAATTTGCCAATGCATGTCCACACATCCTTCTCTGCTGTCATTACTTCTACTTATATTTTTCCCCTATTATCATACAGAGCCTGTCTTCTTTTTGGATTAGATACTATTTCCTATTTTCATGCTAACTGGTAAGAACTCATTCTTTCCCCTTTGAAAAAGTTGTTGATAAATACAGCTGTTGCAATTTATACCTGATTATATTTTTAGTGTAATTCCTCTTTCTGTTGATGCACACCTACTTCACTGCTAGTCGTGTAAAATATTCCAGACTATATTTATCTGCCCATCCATCCACTCCTTGGTGCCATCTACAGTATTATTAGTTCAAGAAGGTAAAGTAATCTTTAAGACCTGGCTAAACTCCTTTGGTCTTCATGCAAAATTGCTGCCTAAATTAGTCTCCAAGTAGGCAACATTTCAGCTGAATTGTGACCTTCCAAAGATTCCTTGTTTGTTCGTGTTTAAACCTTCTTCCAGTGAGCATTTTGAAGACATCAGCAAAGAAAGGCTCATTTTAGTCTGTCGTTATCTATGACTTTTTCTATTTATTGTCCGTTACTTGTTAGTGTTGTTATCTTGAAAGAGGATATTCTGTTGTCAGTGGGAGTGTTCTCTGTCTCATGATCAAGTTTTTCCTGCTACATGTGCTACTTTAATCTACAGTTTATACTTTTATACTCGGGGACTGTTATTCCTGTTTTGAAGAGACAGTAAATGCCATTCTAGAGGTGAAGTATTTTCCAAATGCATGCATTTATTTTGTATTTTATATGGTGAACTAAAGTAATGGAGCAAAGGGGATCAGCTCTGCCTTTTGAGGTACACATAACCAGGAATACCACTGCCAAGTTAGGGTTATGTTATAGCTGGTAGTGGTGTTAACACCAGTGCAAAATAAACTGAATCCCTTGCTTTAGGGCTTAATTTGAATACCTGAGCTGGTAGTGTTCCCATTTAGCCATTGCAATTGTTCATTATTTGTAAACTACTTAATTAAGTATCTCTGCCTATTTATAAAAAAAAAAGTATTCTAGCTCTTGACCAGAAAAGGAGGATTAATAGTTTTGATATCTGACAAACATCATTTCTCTTAGGAGCAAAAAATAGTTTCGATATGAGCAGCATTTGGTATTTTCAAGTAATAAATGCATTAATTAATAAGTAATGGATGCTTTAGTGTCTTGTGACTGTCTGAACTTTGAGATCTTGAAGAAACATTGAACACAAGCTGATGTATGTAACTAAATTCTATTTTATCCAAGTCCTGTATGTTTCAGAAATATGACACCAGGGAAAAAAAAATAAAACCAGAAAATAAACTCCAAATTTCTTGCAGTTCATCATCATAATAATACAAATAATGTAGGTGATTGCAGACTAGGACCTAATTACTTGAAATACTACTTAAAAACCCCACATATCCTTAGTGTAGATAATACCACTGCCAATATGCACGGAATTGCAAAATAATTAACAAATCCAGCTTTACTCAGTTAACCTGTTATTTGAAAACAACCTGAGAAGCTGAGCTTTGGAAGTACCAGAAGTACTTATTGTATTATAGTTCTCTGGAGTTAATTATCTTGAAAGCATAGAGAAGTTCATGTCTGAATGTCAACCTCAGAATAATTACTTGCGCAGTGAGCACCACATAGAGATATTTAACAAAAGGTTTTAAAATACAACTAATGATTGAACATCAGTTTCAGAAATTCAGTTTTTACGTCCTTATATTATTGATGCTTAAATTGCTTTCTGAAAACAAATGTTCCCTAAAATATTTAAGACTAAACATTTGACATGGCTTGACCATGGCTTGATGCCAGGTGCCCACCAAGCTGCTCTATTCCCCCCCACCCCCAATCCCTCTCAGCTGGACTAGGGGGAAGAAAATAAAACTCCAAATTAAGACTAAGGCAGTTTAATGACAAGTAAAGCAAGGCTGCGTACACGGATGGAAAAGAAAACAAAGATTTATTCTGTTTCCCATCAGCAGGCGATGTCTGGCCCCTTTTCCAGGAAGCAGGGCTCCAAACACATTATCGGTTGCTCTGGAGGACAAGGGGAGGCCCCCCCACACCCCTTCCTCTTCCCTAGCTTTTATTGTTGACCTGATGTCAAATCATATGGAATATCCCTCTGGTCAGTTTGGGTCAGCTGTGCTGGTTGTGTCCACCCCTTCCACAGCACTGCGAGGGCTGCTAAGGGGAAAATTAACTCTGTCTCAGTCAGAGCCAATACAACACTAAACTTCCAGCTGCATTTTCAGAATCTTGATCTGGGAATGTTAATATCAGTGTATGTCCAGTCAGTCATAAGCAGGTGTAAATTGACTGCAGTAAACGTGGCCATCTATACTAGTAAATGATCTGATCCTGTGACTGGGAACATACATTCAGATTATATAGCTCTTGTCACACAGCATGGTGCAGTATTACCTGGAAAAGAAAGATTAACTGTCTCAGTAACAGAATGTTATGTTTGGGGTCAGAGCCTCGGTAATAGTTATCTTTTAAATTTATGTGTCATTGAGTCCTGGAGTAAGCAAGGGACTGTGGATTATTGAGAGACTTTGGCTTCACAGCCTCCTGCTATGAAAGGGAGGAACAGGGAAAGAAGTCTTTTATGAGGTAACATAGGAAAGCATTTCTTAAGTGATGAGTAGACACCGTAGATATTACAGAGACGTTACAGAAGTGATCTCTTTTTATTTATGTAAAGAAAAGTTCCTTCTGAGTTGAAAACATTGCAAAGAGGAAGATGGCTGTTACACAGTTTAAGGTAGGTCTGGGTGATTTGTCTTTGAAGGCAATTGAATTGAAAGCCTCCACTGCTTTTGAAATCTTGAATTCCATTTCTGCAGATGTTTATTACTGTAGAAGCATTGTCAACAATTTTTACCCTTTTCACTTGAATACATTACTTTTAAGAGAGCTTTTAGATCAGACTTTGAACTGCAAAAGGCATAAATATGTAGAAAAGTCTCCATTGTCAGGATGTTTTCTATTAGCCAGTCTGTCAAATAACTAAGCTTGGCTAAACTCTGTATTTTCCTTAAGAACTCATTCGTATGAATGTAGAGTGTGACAATCCATTTATGTTAATACAGGTTCTAGCCACAGATCCCAGGAATACAGAGCTCCCTTTTCCCACAGTGCATTTCTAATCCTCATTGCTAAATGTGACAGCTAACCTGGCGTACCCAATTTCTTTATCTGAGTGTCCTGCGTATAGTTACAGACATCTTCCAGAACTTCTTCAGCAAATGAATATAGCTGAGCTGCATACTAATCCTTAGCATTAGAATCTAACGTTTAATGCATATTGTGGACTTAAATGCCCATTTAACTTTGTGCCTTTTTTTGGTTTGGTTACTTTAGAAGGTTGTTTTTTTTCTGTTATCACTTCATGTTCTTTAAGTCACTGTCTGAATTATGGGTAGGTCAAGTAAACAAGTGGTATTCCAATGCAAGCTGGCAAAGTTTTACTCCTAGCATGTGTAGATCATTGTTGGTAACTGCCAGAAATTTTATTGTAAAAATATTGCTTTAGAGTTTGACTAAGCTTATGATTTATATACTGAATTGTCAATAATTATTAAGTTAATTATTAAGAGTCATTTATTTCTGTGATTTGTCAAGAAACTTCTTAGAACTTGTTTAATGACAAGTACTTGTCCTAAAAAAAAATCTTTACTCTTTGGAAAGACAAAGTGTCACATAGCTCTTTATCATAATGTTGTGTATTATCCTTTTTTTTTTTAATATACATTTTTAAATAATTACCAGAGCAGTTTGAAGAAAGTTAATGTCATGATAACTGATTTAATAGTGGTTTTCTCTTGCCATTTCAAGATGCATGTACACTGTTTATCAGAAATCCTCCTGTGAAATGTTAGGGTAGAACAATCCAATTATAATTGCAAGACTGACTTTGTACAAAATCCAAGCCAAATAATTGTGCCATAAAATCATAATTAATTTTAGGATATATGTTGGAAATGCATTGGGTCTTGATTATCATTAGTGCTTCTTCAAGTGGCTCTGAATGTTTTTTTTCTAGTATTTTGCATTTTAAACAAATACCTTTGGGTCCTAATTGCAGGTGTATTCCATATAGANGCATTCCATATAGAATGGCTGCATCTGCCAACCTAAAGCACACCTCTGATAGAGTTTTCACTGGGCTTTTTAAGGTGTATATGGACCCAAAGCACTGCAGATGAAAGTATCCTCGGGGTAGAACTTCATGTAACAAAAAAGCTAATGGGGGGGTTATATTTATCAAAGTTGTTCTGAAGAGGCACTCACAGTTTCAGAAATTAGTCTAAATTATTTCATTCTCTTGATTATTCAGTGGATTATTTATTTTTCTGATCTGAGGACATTTCCAAGTGTAGGCTGCCAGCTCTAATTCAGTTAGTTGGCCATTGTCGAAAGTGACAAATTATCTAACCATAATAAAATTAGTTTCTCCTGTAGGGAAAATACAGGTTTGCAGCAGCTTGTGCAAATGTACCATATGTGTATCTCAGTGTGTTGATGGTTAAGAAATGAGTTAAGGAGGATTCAGTACAGATTTTCTCCTTTTAATGCAGGATTTCTTTCGCATCAGTCATGTCTTTCAGAAGCTGCCCTGAGTATAGATTTGGCTAAGAGTGTTTAACAGATACAGTTACATTTCTTTCTTCAGCCTGATGAAGTCCCTTTGGAAATATTCCATGAAAAACACAAACTTTCAGGGATGCAAATGTACCAAAATTGTGCAGATTGTACCAAATGCAAATTCCTCATGCCCTGAATGTGGCTAATAAAAAGATGTTTTTTTTCAAAGCCTGTCAGAAACGGTGCAGTGATGATTTTATGAAGCTTTTGATCTACATGGAATGACTTTACAATATCAACCCTGGGCATGAGTTACATAGTCTTAAGAAAACAGATTTGTAGTTACAGCTTTAAAAATAAAATTGCATGCAAAATCCAAAGACCACATCAAAATGAAGGACATCAAGTTAGGTGAAGGACATTAAAAACCGTAGCAGTAATTGAGTTCATATTTGTGATTGTTTGTAGAGGTTTATATTCTGTTGACTAAAGCTTTCTAGGAACAGAAAAAAATAATTTAATTTTAAAATTCAGTAGCCAGACTATAGGGAATCAACACTAACAAGCAGAACCTGTGGTAGAAAATACATCATTTTTTCATCAGATGTTAAATAGATTTGTTTCTGGATTTTTTTTTTCTTGAGGATTGAGCTAGAAATATTTATTTACTTAGTTGGAGACAGAAAATTATTTAACAGGTTTTAAAGGAAGTATAATTAGCCCAGTTAATCTAAGGCAATACCTTATTCTGCTTAATAAGCTCAGATGGGAAAATTATTATTTACAAGTTTGCATATATAACTCAAAATCTAATTTTGTGATTAAGTTGTATAGGTTTATAGATACTTGAAGTTTCATCAATACAGGTCCTGTACTATCTAATTATTTGTACAAGACAATTCTGTAAGGAAGGTAAATAGTAGCCTGTAGCACATTCAGATTAATATAGTAAATAATTTGTGTGATTGTTTCAGGTTTCCTTTTGCTGTGTTTCCTCTTAGCCCTTTAACACTTCTCAACAGTCAGCGCTGCTTTTCCAACTGCTGCTCATAAGTAAGATTGGATCTTTTGATTGCTATGTCTTTTTAAAAGCACTTATTTCCTTAATTTCTGTGTTTTCCATCACATAGTGCTAGCAGATTTCTCAGTCTTTTTATATATATACACTTAATTATAATGCATTTAGCATCTTCTCAGCAGCTAGCTTTGTGACTGTGTACTCTGCACTGATGACTGAGATGTCTGACTGTCAAGAAAATAATGCAACATCATTCAAATGCAACATCAATACAAATGAGCTACATTTTCAGTTCATTTTTAGATGTCAACAGGACTTAGAATTCCTTAAATTTAATTTTCCTTAAAATGGAGTTGTGATGAAAGTAATTGTGCATTTTCATGTAGTAAATTCTTACTTGTTTCATGCAATTTAGTATCTTTTTCACATAATTACTGTGTGGGTGTTTTTGCCACACATGAAATCAAAGCACAAGGAAAAAGATCAGGTCTATCTACAGACTAAAGTAGTGGTTTTGCCCTCTGATCTTACTGTTACTGCTTGACTATTAAGACTTGTTCACTGCAGTTGAGCTGCAGGCAGTAAAATAAAGTTATAAATTAGTGACGTGAAATCAGGTTAAGGAATACTTAAATTTGGCCTTATAACAAGCAGTGATCTACAAACAAATTGTTCAGCCAGTTCTGTTTCAGTGACTGAAGTGCTCTCACGCAGCAGACCGTGTTGAGAATGAAATGCTCTCTGCAGCGAGTGCCTGGGAAAATAATACTTGATCTTTGAGTGGCTATAAATATATTTTTTTTTGAGCAGAAAAGAGATACTTGAGGACAAATTGCAACTTTCTTACAACACTATTGGCAGGAAATAGTTTATTATAAAGCTGCAAATGCTAGTTTGCACATTTGCATGAAATACAGTCCCTGTGACAATAAAGAATGATGTAACATATTGTAGAGGCAATCACATAATACATCAAGTGTCACTTTAATGGAACAGTGCCAATGGAATTTACAAATGTGGCATCTGTTTGTTTCTAACAGTACTGAGAAGGTGATGAAATAACGTGGAAGTGATGATTACTTGTCACACATTCCTTTTATGAAAATAACTGCTTTAACCCGTGTTGTTACAACGGTCCGTGTGTTCTTTTTATTTATATTGCTTCTTTCTTTCAATGAACCATATTCCTGTATATTTGTTTGTGCTTTTGCCTGTCAATATGATGGAGTAAAAAGCGTCTCTTATCTACTATAAAGTTGTGAAAGCTTACCAGCTTTCTGCAACTTTGTGTAACTTCAGGCAAAATACCCACGGAACTGAATTGTGACAGGGAAGTAGTAGAACCAGAATAGAGGCGACATTGAGAGTTGGATTATCAAATAAGCCTTTGAAATAAATGTTGAATGACCTTTACAATAATGATTAAGTGCTGTAGGAAAGTAATGCTGTGTCTTTCCCAGTGAAAAAATTGTGGGTGAGGCTTGTGTTGATACCACAGCACAGCAGAGCATGTTAACTCTGCTTACAGGTAACATTTATTTGCCCAGAGTCTGCTCTCCAGAAACATCACTGTGCTGCCTCTGCTTCTGGAGCAGTCACTGGCACTGGCAGCCACGGGGTACTCTGCTTCATGTGGTGTGGGGGTTTGTGTCTGGGGGGGTCTGTGCATGTGCCTGTATTTGTAGGCTATTTAGGTAGCTGTGCCATCACTCTCTCTTTAGTTGTTGAACCAGAAGCCTGTATGAGGGGATTTTACTGCGAGATCCAGGCACACATCCAGAGTTCCAAGTCCCAGGTATATTTAGAATTTACCTGAGTTTCTATGACTTTAGACATTTCAAGAATCTTCTTGTTAGACATTTCAAGAATCTTCTTGATAGATGTGGATGCTGTGAATCTTTAAATCCTTGAGGTCTCATCTTCAGAGACAGGGATATTCTTTGGAGATATCCCAGGAGAATCCATTTGAACAGCCATTGAAAGGCAGAAGGTTTATTAGCACCACCCACGTTTTTGGAGTTTCCAAGATACCACCCCTGCAAGTATCTGTAACATTGATGAAAACAGTGGAATAACAAATGTTGTGCATGATGCTGACCTGAGCAAAACCAGCTTCTTGGTACAGTACTTGCAGACAGTTTGATTAATGTTTCTTCCATGGACCTGCATGTTTTTAGAGAGGACAGTCTGGTCCATTGCAGTTTCAGCTCGTGCAAACAATTTACTTCCTACAAGCTCTTTGCTACTACTTAGGGACTTGGGGGAAAGTCAGGGTGAATCTGGAGAATCTGCTGTAATTTATTATTATATTCTCTTCCAGTACCACTCTTCATAACCAAAAAAAAAGAAAAGTCAGAGAGTTGCCTTGTATTGATTGAGTGGTTCAGTTGTGGTGCAACTGCTATGAAGAGTGAGATTTGCATAGGCATTTCTGTCAAAATCTATATATTCCATAGGCTTCTAGCTATTGTTTAAAATTCATTAAACTTCAGGGTAACAGTCAAAATGAAACTAGATATGTATTGATTTCTTCTTCTCCACTGCTCTTCTGGGATTCTTCTAACCTGTGTTCTTCACAGTAAAAAGCAGAAAGAGGAGAAGAATGGATTTCCTGATTTGCTTATGACCCGAGCGAGCTTTCCACGTTTAACAGTCTAGAAAGGAACAAAGAACAGCATCCTTTTCATCTTACAGCAGAAAATCAGCTAGGAGGAGTATGTTCTTTGAGGGACCTGTCGAGGGTCTTGCCACCTTCTTTCTTTTAAAAGGAAAAGGGACTGAAAAAATAATGATACCATATTTGTCAATTAGAAACAATACTTTAAGCCTACCTAAGAGGAAGGGAAAAATGTATGGATCTTCTTTGCTTATGGTTTATCTCTGGCATGTAGTGTTTCAACAAAATGCTGTGTGTATAGACTGAAAATTATAGACTATAATGGAAGCTAAATTAATATTTTGAAATCCTTTGAAGAAAAGGTAATGGGGATTTCATTGTTCTATCCAATGGGGTGAACACACTTCTGCTAGCTTTGCATTGCAGTATCTGGGGGGAGGAGATACTGATGTGCTTAGGCTGCTCTATGACTCCCATGGTTTGCTGTACTGATTACTTGGAAGGGGAGGAAGGGGATAATACAGTTATACACTGAGGTTGAGGGGAAAAGGAGTCACTAAATACAGTTATGCTAATGCCTTTCAGAAATATTTAATTGTAAAATGGCCAACAAAGAATTGCAAATATTTTTTTCTATGAAGAATATTTATAAAGTGTATTTGAAGATCACTGATTTTAATGTTTAAAGAAATCATGAAGCTATTGCCAGCTACTTTAAAAAAGTTAACTGTGGAGCAGGGAAGATTATGTAATGTCAGGTGTCTGTGCATTGTCAAGTCAATTCTCCTGGATTTGAGGGACCAGTAGAACAAGATGATCTGGGCCTTTTCTGGGATGGGGAGACAGATATCTATTTTTCAATATTTTAGTTTTGTTATATGTATTTTGTCTTGTTTTTCATGGTCACTTAGAATTGTTCTAGCACTGGTTTTTTTTCTACAGAGCACAGATACAATGCAGTGGTTTACAGCTGTGGAAATACAAGCTGTAACTGGAAGTAGCATGGTATGGGAGATTAAGGTTCAAATTCTTTTATACCTATGAAGACTCCTTTGAACTGAATGGAAAATTTACAGACAAATGTAGTATCCCTTGATAAGGACTTTCTGTAATTCAAGGAAGGCAAACTAATTATCGCTGGCATTTGAAATAAATTTTGAGACATTGGATGGTAGAAAGTCACACTTTCTATTAAAATAGTTTTAACTAATAATTCATATTAGAATATTCTTATTTTCTGCAGAATTTTGCTAGCTGCATTTGCCAGTAATCTCCATTAGATTTCTGCAACTGCTGTTCTTAACTATCTACTTAGAAAATTAAGCTTAAGGTAGTATTTCTAAAAATGTGTATAGCAATTTAGTTAAAACATGACCTTAAATGTAATATTCTGAAGTGATGCTGTTGTTCTACCCTTCTTTAACAAGAATTTTTTTTTATTAAGTATTGCCTCATTTTCTGTTTCTATTTTTTTTTACTTGTGATCTTCCTAACTCAAATTATCCTTGAACTTCAAGAACATTACCAGCTCCTCAACTCTTGTTTCAACAAAAATATTTTGCATACTGTTCTCAGGTAACACAAGCTCAGTTGTGCCTGTTACCTCAGTGAGGATGCAGAGCTTCTTATAAGAGGTGGTTCAGGAATCGTTTAGGGCCGAGGAGTCCATTTGGAGTTTTGAATGAATATTCACATGCAATGTGCTCTTGTGCATAAAATAAAATCCAGCTCTCGTGGGTGTTGGTAATAGCCTTCTGAAGCTGAATACAGCAGTTACAGTAGTCAGCAGGAACATAATAAAACATTGCAAATACATAAGCAAAGTTATTAAGTAAATTAAATACCAGTGTTTATATCTCTGAGGAGTGCTGCAAATAGATTATAGTTTGTTTGCCTCTGTTCTGTAATCCAAGAAACGAACCAATATGTGGTACAAGGATTTCCACAGATTCACAATGTTAGGATTTTGAGACCATAGCTCTTTCTCTGCTCTGTGCTATAAACAGGATTAATTAAGGAGCTTGCAAACACTCATATCTTCATTCTAGAAAACTGTCATTTGAGCTTGACTTGCCAGGATATTTTTTTTTCTTCAGTAATTGTGATCAAAGTACTACTGGTACGTGACCAAATATATGTACTAGGTTTAATCTTGTTGGTAAATTCAAGATTAATTTAGAACTTGGAACGTGGCAATCTGAATTTTTTAAAATACTGATGACTCTTCTCTGTATTTGAGCATACTTCTTTTGAATTGGGTGCAAGCTCTGTAGAACGAGATGCAACCACATAAAGGATTTAATTTTTTTTAACTGCTCATATGCTTTTGGTACATTTAGTCAGAATTGAACTTGAAAATTAACAGTTAAATGGTATTAATAGACTTTGAATCAATGGACATGCATGATTAGTAGATGTATCTTCTCTTGGAGTTTTTTTGACATTGAGATCATTCTAGTAGAATTAACACTGCAGCTTCCCTATTATTTTGATGTTACATTTAACCTTGCTAAACCAGAGGATACATATTAACTTCGTATTATTTTTAGACAGAATGTTGGAGGCCACCTTGTTTTCTTGAATTATCCTTCAATGCCAAAGAAATTGTACAACAATAGTATAGCATATCAAGGATGCTTGTAACCGCATACAAGGAAGCTATTAACTGGGAACTAACCCCTCCACCCCCCAAAACAACAAAAAAAAAAGTGCTTCTGACTGCAATGCTTCTCATCATCTTGGGGAGACACTTGATTCAGAAAGCTGTGTGTCTGATAGCTTAGGGATTAACGGTCCAGAGTATACCATTATTACCAGGGTACCCCTTCTGTACCTAGTCCATTTGCTCTGCGTAGAGTGAGGCTCTGCCATCACTGAGTAGCAAACACCAAAATCACTACTTGGTTGCTTTGTCTCAAATTCAGAAAAGGCCCTGCACAGGTTTGAGGCTTCAGAGCTGACATTCTGCATGCAGCTCAGCACACCAGTTTGCTGTGCTGTCATTCATAGGGACCTCAATAGCCTGGAGAAATGGACTGACAGAAAAATTATGAAGTTCAGTGAAAGCAAAGGCAATATCCTGCACGAGGGAGGAATAAGCTTAGACCCCACTAGCCATTGGGGGATGAGCAGCTGGAACACAGCTTGCAGAAAAGGACTCGTGGGTCCTGGTGAACAACAGGTTGAGCAGGAGCCAGCAATGTGCCCTGGCAGTAAAGGTGGCCAGCAGCATCCTGGGCTGCTCTAAGAAGAGCATTGTCAGGGTGTAGGGGAGGAGGTTCTTCCCCTGCCCTCAGCACTGGTGAAACGACACCTGGAGTGCTGGGTCCAGTTCTGGGCTCCCCATTCAGAAGAGACATGGACTCTGTGGAGTGAGTGTAGTGAAGGGCAATGAAGATGACTAAGGGAGTGGAGCATCTGCCCGAGGAGAAGAGGCTGAGAGATGTGGAATTATATATTCTGGAGCAGAGAAGACTTGTGGAGATCTTATCAACGTGAGTAAATGCTTGATGGGAGTGTGGAAGAAGATGGAGCCAGTTTCTTCTCTGGTGGCATTCAGAGAACAGAGATGGGCAAAGGGCACGAACTGAACTACAGGCGATTCCCCTAAAGCATAAGGAAAGCTGTTTTACAGTGAGGGTGTTGAAGCACTTGAAGAGGTTGCCCAGAGAACCTGTGGCACTTAGTGTTTGGAGATGCTCAGAACCACCCTGTGCAATGTCCTGGGCAAGCTGCTCTAGTTGTCTCTGCTTTGAGCTGGCAGCTTGTTCTTCAATTATTTCCACAAGTCCCTTTAACTATTCCATAGTTCTGACATTGTCCATAATGCTCTGGTTTTTAGGGGCCATGAGCAGCATTCATACAATGTCTCGTTAATTCCCTCTGTTTATGTTTCAGTNAGGCCACCTTGGATTTAAATTGTTTTCTTGAATTGTCCTTCAATGCCAAAGAAATTGTACAACAATAGTATAGCATATCAAGGATGCTTGTAACCGCATACAAGGAAGCTATTAACTGGGAACTAACCCCTCCACCCCCCAAAACAACAAAAAAAAAAGTGCTTCTGACTGCAATGCTTCTCATCATCTTGGGGAGACACTTGATTCAGAAAGCTGTGTGTCTGATAGCTTAGGGATTAACGGTCCAGAGTATACCATTATTACCAGGGTACCCCTTCTGTACCTAGTCCATTTGCTCTGCGTAGAGTGAGGCTCTGCCATCACTGAGTAGCAAACACCAAAATCACTACTTGGTTGCTTTGTCTCAAATTCAGAAAAGGCCCTGCACAGGTTTGAGGCTTCAGAGCTGACATTCTGCATGCAGCTCAGCACACCAGTTTGCTGTGCTGTCATTCATAGGGACCTCAATAGCCTGGAGAAATGGACTGACAGAAAAATTATGAAGTTCAGTGAAAGCAAAGGCAATATCCTGCACGAGGGAGGAATAAGCTTAGACCCCACTAGCCATTGGGGGATGAGCAGCTGGAACACAGCTTGCAGAAAAGGACTCGTGGGTCCTGGTGAACAACAGGTTGAGCAGGAGCCAGCAATGTGCCCTGGCAGTAAAGGTGGCCAGCAGCATCCTGGGCTGCTCTAAGAAGAGCATTGTCAGGGTGTAGGGGAGGAGGTTCTTCCCCTGCCCTCAGCACTGGTGAAACGACACCTGGAGTGCTGGGTCCAGTTCTGGGCTCCCCATTCAGAAGAGACATGGACTCTGTGGAGTGAGTGTAGTGAAGGGCAATGAAGATGACTAAGGGAGTGGAGCATCTGCCCGAGGAGAAGAGGCTGAGAGATGTGGAATTATATATTCTGGAGCAGAGAAGACTTGTGGAGATCTTATCAACGTGAGTAAATGCTTGATGGGAGTGTGGAAGAAGATGGAGCCAGTTTCTTCTCTGGTGGCATTCAGAGAACAGAGATGGGCAAAGGGCACGAACTGAACTACAGGCGATTCCCCTAAAGCATAAGGAAAGCTGTTTTACAGTGAGGGTGTTGAAGCACTTGAAGAGGTTGCCCAGAGAACCTGTGGCACTTAGTGTTTGGAGATGCTCAGAACCACCCTGTGCAATGTCCTGGGCAAGCTGCTCTAGTTGTCTCTGCTTTGAGCTGGCAGCTTGTTCTTCAATTATTTCCACAAGTCCCTTTAACTATTCCATAGTTCTGACATTGTCCATAATGCTCTGGTTTTTAGGGGCCATGAGCAGCATTCATACAATGTCTCGTTAATTCCCTCTGTTTATGTTTCAGTCTTCTCTGGTAATTTTACATGAGACTATTATCTTTTCCAAGGGGGATTATTTTCATAAGTTTTGCAGCTGATGGCATATTTGCAGTTCAGAGATCCAATATGAAAACTTGCTAATTTCTCTGAGGAGAAGCTTAACAGATGGCAGTCAAAGGAGAAAGTGAGGGATTGTAATTTCTTTCTTTTTTTTTTAATGATTGAAATGGTAATATCTACAGATAGGAACTAAGAACTTCAGAAATATTTTGCTGATAAGAAAACAAATGTGGCAAGGGGGAGCTACAGAGCTATGCAGAATGAGAAGAGAAAGGAATCTAGGTTGTCCTGATTTGACATTCATTCACATAGTATAGACACAGAAAGGAGGAAAAAAAACCCAACCCTATTGTGGACCTAAATACCAGAATACAACAGCATAGAATTGTTACTTTAAATCAGGGTATTTGTATAGAGTAAAAGTCAATACCTCCTACACCACTGGAGAAACGTTCCAAATTCTCAACCGAAGGGCTCGGTCAACAGAGCATATGTAAACCAGCATCTTTTACATATTGACAGAGATACTGTTGGTTTGCTAAAATCCCTTCCAGGAAGGAACCAAAAATACATGCAGAAGGCTGTTTCAGTGTATGTGCTGTGATTCAGGATTTAAAATAGTCCTTGGGCTGACAAGGGGACTCTTGTTGCTTCTGATTCCTGTTACATGGTTGTGTGTATGCAGACAGCTGTCCATTAGGATCTGACCTGTGATTAACATCTCATTTCTGGTCAGTCATTACTCAGCTGTTGTATGACTGTGATAGATTTACCAGTTAGGTCTTTCATAAAACAGACTCTAACATGGTAACAATTTCTTTTTTTTTTTTTCTTATATGAGGCTTGTATTATCAAGCCCTGATTTTCAAAGTTTAAGATGAAGTGCTGCTCCCTTAAAAATTCAAATACAAGTCAGTTTGTTTTGGTTTATTTGTTGGTGGTAGGTTTTTTGTTGTGGTTTGGTTTGGTTTGGTGGGTTTTTTGTTTGTTTTGGTTTTGTTGTAAAAGAAATGTAAATTACTGGTGGAATTTCTACCACCCCATCTGCCTCCTTGTCCCAGCTTACCTCCTACTCTGCTGCTATAGCTGTTAGGAGCACTGCTGAAGAACTTTGCTGAAAGTTTGCTGATCTGGTTCATAGTATGACCACCAAAACCATTGTGCTGTTACAATTAATGGTACCGTGGGGAGAGAATAAGTAACAAGCTGTGGGAAAAAGGGGAGACTTCAACCCCCTGGATAACCCCATATCTCATCCAACTGAAACCAAAAATCTGACTTTTTATGATTTCAAACAAATGTAGAATTATAAATCAGAGATATCTATTATTGTAAGAAAAGCATAGCACACCACAGATAATATATACAGTTTTTCCATGTTGTCCACCAAATATATATAGACAGCACATGGTTCTGAGTCATTGCAGTATTTACTACATGCTATAAACCATATAATTGGTATCCTAAACCTGTCACTTTCAGTGTTCTCTTAGAGATTTTCTATTTCCATTCCATTCCTTGTAGAGTGTTATGGGACTTTTATTATTTTTATTAGCAATAAATCTCATTATTGTGGGTAAACAGGACTCCATGCTTGTTCGTAACGAGAACAATGGCATATGTACCCTGATGTATACTGCAGCTGCTGTACACATATTTCACCTAAAGCAAGACAGTTACTTTGCTATTGGTAGTCCTGGTCATCCACAAAGGGAAGAAAATCTGTAGCAGTGTCCCATGTCCATGTTTGTTTTGTCTATAGTGGCCATCACCAGTATAGAAAACCAAGACCAGCCAGAATTTGCCTCTTTCATGAAGTGGTTAACAGGAAACATAATTCATTCAGGAGGTGCTTTGTGCCTTACCTGTAAATGTGACTTAATGGTCCCACTCTCGAGCAGGACACCTGTGCTTGGTGGAGATCTGGATCCTTCTTTGCAGAAGAAAGACAAATCTTTTCATCTGCTGGGTAAACATGAAGCAAACTGATAGCAATTATTCCCTATTCTTGTCCTTGCTTCTTCTTCAAAATAAGATAATTACAAACCCATTACTCTTAACTAGCCACAAACTAGAGAAGAGCTACATGACCACTCACAATACAAGAGGTGCTGCATTATAATCATTGCTGCTTTTCCCCTGACCTTCTACCAGACAGGAGAAGGAAACCAGTTTCAGAAACTGTGTGAAGTCTGAGTGGAATATGGCACTGAAGATTAGAAAAGACAGTTATAAAATCTGAGTTTTATAACTTTCTTTTTAAATAGAAATGTCATTTACTTACCTTGGAGGTAAAAAGTATTATGGAAGCAAATGTGCTTATGCTCAAGGCTAAATGTGTCTCTATGAACTATATTATAAAATATGAAGTATAGAATAAGTTTTGTGTCACACGGTACCTAATTATATAATTTGATGGTTTCAAAATTCTTGCTTTCAAAAATATTTAAGGGAATGATCCAAATTTGCAGTGCAGAGCGAGAGATCTGATAATGTTTTCTGTGTTCCACAGGCCAAATTCATCTGTGGCACAACCAGAGTCAGGGATGTAAACCTGACCTAGGGCTGTACTTGACCCAGAATATATAGGCAGATGGGACAGACCCAGGCAGCTCTCAGACACAAACTAAAGTGTATTTTTTTCAATGAAACTGATACCAAATTGCATACTGTGTCTGGCACTTGAATTCAAAATGTTCTATAATATTTCAGTTTTAAAAGCCACCTCTGTCAAACTTAGTACATCAGTTTGATTTGGGTTGCCTCACACACAGATGTACATACACACTTCCCTCCACATTCCAGTGCAAGAAGATCCTATATGCTGAATTCCATTTGGATTTATGCCTTGACATATTTTAGGAAAATATAAAATATCCCTTAAAAATGCATTTGTTGTAGAATTATTTTATCCTTTTATGTTTGAATCACTAATTTAGTTCAATGTTTTAATGTTTAAGTAAGAATTTGTATTTATTTTTGCAGCCCATAATGATACCTTTTGTACAATATAAGGCTTTGGTAACATGTTTACAGCAGGCTCTGGTCAGTTTTTTACCTGGCTGATGTTTTCAAGTGTTTCCAATGCTTTACCACTGATTATTAGAGGTGAAATACCAATGCTTTTTATTTAATGAAGGTAGAAGATGCTAAGCAGATGTGTTAGTATCAAAAATACCTCAAATAAGATCCAGTATTACATAGCAAGGTTTTGAAGATGTTGGTTTGAATTCAGCATGCGTAGAAAAAATTGTGCAGAAACTGAAATTTATGGTTATTAGATTATTTTAAATCAACTTCTTTTTAAAGTATTGAGGGCTTTTAAAATTTTATTTATTTATTTTTGGGTCTTGTAACCCATAGAATTTCTGCTCAAGCCTTTTGAATATCTACCATCCCTGTGAAAAGGATGGATGTAGTTTGCATGTCACAGGACCCTAAGTGCTGTCTGTCAGTGGAGAGTTTCTTTTAGTTCAGTAGCAAGACAAACATTTGCTAACAGAAGAACAATTGAGAATTACCGTGTCCTTTCTCCTCTGTTGCAATCCATTGTTACAAGAACATAAGAATTACGTTTAAGCTCTTTGTAATGTGTGGAAGAATTGTTCTTTCCTTTTTTATGACTCAGTGGCTACACAATTATAGGATACATTTAAAAGGAAAAACTTACTTCCATGTCAATTGGTGTAGAAGCATTATGTAATTTTGCTCTATTCTGGCTTCTTCTGTGTGATTTTAATGATTAGCCATTATAGTAAGCTAAGTGGAAAGGAGGATTCCAAACAGTGGAAAGTTTTTTGGGTTTGTTTTTCTTGGTTGTTTTTTTCTTTATATATATTCTTACCATTTTGTTAAATATATGTAGAAGGGAACAGGGGGATTAATATGGTGGGTTTGAGACAGTTTGTCAAAGCAAGTTTTCCTCTTACAGAATAAATGTGATGCTTTTTATTATACTTATCTTTAAAAGAATCCAGACTGGCAGTATTTTTAAAGTACATTAAGTAGGCATTAAGACAAGAGTGATTTGCACTAAGAGACAGAGGAGCTACATTTTTTTCTCTTCCATATTGACAAAGCCCATTGCCTTGAGAGGGAGGGAAAAAGATGACAGTGGGTCCTAGAGGTGTATTTTCTTCCCATATCAGCTATAGAATTTCTACTTCTATTGTTAAAGATAACAGAAATTTGTTTAAGGAGACAGTCTTGGACAGTATATACCCAGATTTGCATCCACTGTATTAATAAAATGAGATGTGAACAGAGTATAGTGCATATACTTTGTTAGGCAAAACCACATGTATGTATCAATGAATGCATAGTCATGTTAACTCCTTGGAGTTTGTCCCAGGTGGTGTGATATCTTTGTTCTTCTAACCTTTTTTGTTAACTCTTGACATCATAAGAATGCGGAATTCGTTTTCAAATTGTCTCTATCCATCACCAATGCAAAGCAAAATTGGAAAAAGTTTTTCAGATTCTTTTGGAGTACTCCCAGTAACTTATTTTCTTTCTGTGTGATCCCCGCTGCCTTCGAGTTCCGCGTTTGCTGTAAATGTGTGTAAAGCCTTTATAGGCACGGCCATCTTTCTCACCCATGATCAAATCAGTACGTAGTCCTAAGCATCCCTTGGCCATTTGTGAATCAGGCATCCTGAAATGCAGGCTGCCACAGTGCTGCTGTAATTGGCAGAACACTTCATCATCTCATGCTTCGTTGCCTGTAAAGCTGCTTTGAAAGCCCTCAGTTGAGGCTGCTGTTAAAATCCCTCCTTGCAGAACTGTAAGGTTCTTTTTTTTACAAGAGAGACACAATGTTTTCCTCTTTCTCCATATTACTACCAGTGGCTAGTGAAGCGAAGTACTTCAGAACTGACATATGTTCCACGCTGTAATTCTAGTGGATAATTCACAGAGAACTAAACAAAGACATCGCAGGAAACGCTGCTACCACTTCTACGCCATGGGCGTCTGCTCCAGGTTCTGCTCTTCTTCCATTCTTAAGCAGCATTTTTTCTCTACTAGTTATTTTTCTTATCCTTGCTGATATTTTTAGGTTGTATGTTTCCAGATACTCTCGAAGTCTGGACCCATGGTCTTCTCCTTCCCATTAATGAAATCCATTCTGACTGGCACCTTTGGTGATCAGCACCATTTTCTTTGCTTTGGAGAGATGGAGGAAGAGCTCTCCATTTGACTTCATATGCAGAAAAACATGTATATGACTACATGACTTGATCCCCTCATCCAGCCCATCAGTAAAGATGCAGAATAGAACTGGGCCCAGTACTGATCCCTGGGGGACACCACTGGTCACCGGACACCAACGGGATGTTAGCCAGGACCGGTGATAAATGATGGAGAATGGCCTAGCCAGGTCTTGTGCTAGCTCCCTAAGCAGCCTAGGATGAATTCCATCCGGACCTGTAGACTTGTTAAGATCTAAGTGGCACAGCAGGTCTCTAACTACTTCCTCATGGATTTCAGGAGGGATATTCTTCATGAGAACCAATGGCAGCCTACCAGCCGTTGAATGTATAAGCAAAGTTTGAGGGGGAAGCTGTTTACAAGTTCAAAGTGTAAATACTGTAAATGTCTCTGATGTGTCAGTTTATACATCTTTGGTTTTGTCGTGGTTAATACACGATCAAGTGCTGACAAAGGGCAGTACAGAAGAGACGCTGGGAATATGTAAATGAAGAGCACATCTTTCACAGAAATGCATTGAACTAACAGTTCACTTCAGGCAGTTGAATGACAGAACTGTCTTAGGTGACCAAACACACTTTATTCTGTCTCTTATGCTCTAATTTATTCTCGTCGTGTGCTGCAAAGTCCTGCTTGGAGTGTCTATTCTCAGCATAAAACTGTTTGTCAAATTTCTATTAAGCTTAAGGTGAAAAATTAATGAGCCATTCACTTCAGATATTTCAAAACTAATACTGCTCTATTATTAATGCAGCAGAAAGTCAAAGATGTGGGTATGTACAATTATGGTTCAGTGTTCAGTCAGAGTACTTTTTTCCATATTTTTGGGAGGACATCATTAAAACAGTGTTTCAGGTCATAGAGGGAATTATTTTAATGACTTCTATCAGTAAACTTTTCAGACAGTTTTATTTATTAACTTTTTGTTTTATCAGATCCTGGCAGAGGGTGACTTTAATAAACAGATAACAATGAACTACATTATCTGTCCAATCTTTCTCTGGAATTTCAATAAAAATAAACAAGTTGATTCTTAGGGCACAAACATTTTAGTGAAAAATAAAAAAGCCTAATGCTACTCGTATCTATGTATATACACCCATAGTACTAAATACTATTTCAGTACTGAAGAAGCTGTGGGTAAAGCAATATTCTTTCGACTAGAGAAGTCAATGACATTGTGACTAACTCTCTTCTGTTTCATGGGCTCTTATTTTTCAGCCTTGACAGAAGTCATTGAAATGATGGTAAAATTGTATTTAAACCCAGAATTGAGGAGCGTATGGTACGCAAAGAAATATTGCTGTTAATTTATCCCAGCAAAGCTTTTCAGAAATCTCAGGATATGTTATGAATACCAGTAAGTGAAGTGATGGAACACTATGAAACACCAAGTTATAGGTGTGTATCCCAGACTGAGCAGTGTGGAAGCTGATGTTAAAGGCTTGTGCTTGCATTGAAAAGAAAAGCCACAAACCGTGGTCATTGCAAAAGTGGAAATGTAGTCCTCACTTTCTATGCAGAAACTCCAAGGTTTGTCTCTTTTTGTGGTCCTAAAATTAACTTCATAATTGATTAGCATATTTTTCTTCTTCATTCCAGTATGTTCTCTGGAGTCTGTCTTAAATTCATGGTGGGTTTAGGCCTGGCACAGTAGGATTGTTAGGCTTGCATAGAAGGAGGAATTCTGTTCCTTAGAAGATTTTCATGCTATAAACCAAAATTTAATTACTATCAAAATCTCAAATATAAATTATTCTCAAGGTATTTGTTGTGCTCATAGATCCTGAAAGCACTATGTGCTCCAAGGAGTTTGGCATCCAGCAGGGAAAGAGGAAGCAGGAAACTCACAAAGTTCTTTCGGTAATTGGTTTACTTATGAAGTCAGAGTGAACTGTTTTGCAGTTTGTCCAGCACCAAGCCCATGAGTATTTCAAAATGGAATGACTGTGCTTTAACTAGTAGCCCTGGAACTCTCCAGATTTGTCAGTGTGTGCTGTGTTTTACTGGGAGGTTGGTCACGGGTCTTTCACTTCTGAGTCCTGATCATGAAGCAGTCTCCTAAAGTACACTCACAGCAACTAATAAATGGCTGGCATGGGAAACTCTTGCTTTATTTTTTTTCTTAAAGCATTTTTTAATACTACTTCTGATTTAATTCATTTGTAAATAGTTCAGGAAGTTCAGTTACTCTGGAGGATTATATAGAAAACAGGCTTGGAAAAGGCATCAAGAGGTCATCTGATCTAGCACCATTCCTCAGGGAGGAGATCAACCATACCTATGTCATTCCTGACAGAAGTTTGTTTAATCTTTTCTTTAGAAAGATTTCTATTGTAGAGATTTTACCACCTGCCTAGGCAAGTCTTTCTGCATTCCCCATATTGGAAAGTTTTTCTTCCAGATAACTTAGATCTCCCTTTCTATATTTTAAATCTTTTATTTCTTTGTCCACCCCTCCACCCTCACTTCTGACTCCATCTTATATTGTGAAATGGTCCATTTTTTAAGTTTTTCTCCTGTAAGTTGTTCTCAAAAGTGTATCTTTCACAGCTTATTCAGGTGTGAAGCTCAAGTTGTGGGTAAATGGAGAGTGATGCTTTTCATCTGTAACATTCTGAGCTTCGTTGCTCCTGTAATAGAGCCTGCAGATTGACAAACAATAGACAGCAAATAATGTCTCATTTGCACATCTCTGATGGACATTTAGGGCTCTTTTTGATTCCAGAAGCAGACTTTCAAAGCTTGAGCAAACTGATTTTACTATCAGTTTACTGAAGTAAACAGCCTCAAGGGACTTTCAACCCCATTTAACTTTGTTAGGAGAAAACTTTTTCTAAATGATCATGTGTTGAACCACTTTTAACCTTGCTACTTAAAAATTTGATTCATTCAAGGTGAACACCGAAGAAATTTCCACCATATATTAAAACTAAACAATGCTTTCCCAGATCCTGCCCCCCATAATTAAGTATTAGAGCCTTGATTGGTTTTTGCATTATTATTAAAGACATACGTAAGAACTCTCAGGAGTTTAAAAAAAAGTAGGGTGTGTGTGGACTGTGGGTTTAATTATTTTTTTTTTTGATTGTGGTTCAGCAGCAACCCTTCTGATCGTAATTTTGTACAAATTTACTAGAACACATGCTGCTGATTTGTGATAGCTTCTTCCCTTTGTGACTGTAGTCACAGAGAATGTGAAGGATTTCTCGTTGTAAAGAGCTCCATGTCAACAGAAAAGTGGTGTTTGTTTCATAGAGGTTTCAGAGAAAGGCCTGCTATTCTGAATCTCTGAATTAATTAATTCTTGCATCTAATTGTTCTGGCAATGACCCAGTAGAGACAGGTATATTGGAAGCCTTTTGTTGTTTTGCAGGTTGTTATAGAGCTGTTTTCTGCCTCATGCTATGACCCTCCTTTTCTCTGGTTGGCTTTTCATCTGCAAGAGTGTTCTTGCTTTTCATGGGAAGAGATGATGCCTTTATAAGGCCAGCTGAAATACTTGGGAAAAACAGATGAGCATTTTGTCCTTAAGTACTTCAGAGCATTTCTGTGTGCAGTTTGCCCTTTCTTTTTTTTTTTCCTTTTTCTAGCTCTCTCAGTTGGCCTTCCAACATGTCATTATCTCTTCAGAAACCTTCCTGTGCTTAAATGTTGCACAGGCATGTTTATGGAAACTCATGTTTCTTTGGTTAAAGGGAGATTTTAAAATACCCATGAATCTGCTGATATTGTGAGGTTTGTGCTATGGCTTCTTAAGATCTTAAAGCTGTAGGTGAAGTATTCTGATGCCTTCTGATCTGTACCTTCCTCCACTTGATATGTCTGTTTAGCATGCTCTTATTCCAGACCTCCTTCAGCTGAGCCTTCAACCCTCCATCACAGAAACACCCCTGCATTTATAAAAGAACTGTAGTCACCATATCTGCATTGAACCCATTTTGAGTCAAGGAGATGATAGGATTGTAGTCTTTAAAAGAGGAGGATGTATATTAAATTTTTCAGACATTTTGGTATATGCAGCAAACTGTGTCTCATCAAGTTGTCATTACATCATCAGTGGGCATCCTCTGTGGTGTGTTTCTTGCCAGAGTTCTCACAAAAGCTTCTGCAATAGGTCGTCCCTTTAACAGTTTTAGTGCTAAGTAGCACAACTTTCATGGAATTTAAAGAGTTTGGCATCCCTAGCAAAAGGAACAGCCTCAGTAGTAGTAGCATCATTCAGTGCAAACAGATCCTTATGCGGGGGAAGAATGGACTTCGGCAACTCCACGGGAGTTATAAAGCAAAAACTTTATTGCCCATAAGTGCCTTGGTTATATAGAGCAAGCTTCACAGATCACACACACCAGCAATGCTGATTGATTGGATAAGTTTGTGTTCAGTCCTTACTTGAATTTAAAAGTTATTTCTGATCAGTAATTCTATTTTTCATCGATGTCTTTACACACCAATTTGAGTTCTTGTGTTTAAATCACATACAATCTACTATCTGGTTGGACTCTTTGACATTTTATTTCTTATGGAACTGTTCCTCAAATGCTATAATACGTATATGTAATTTTTTTTTTCAGTAAGGTAAGTACAAAATAACAGCTGTTGATCTAAATGGGTTGTTTTAAGCTGTGCTGTAGATATTGACTTTGGTTTATGTAGATGAGAAATCTTCTAATTCTCATTTACTAAATTGCTGTTCTCTTTCTGTTGTTTAAGATGGAAGCTACAGACAAAATCGACTGAACCTCACAACACTGTTAGTACAACCAATTTCTGCAGTGCTTGCCAAAAAACTCATTTCCTTACCTGAGGACACTGTCCAAAAAGATAAGTGTATACCCCTCCAACTGCCAGCTACAGGTAATGCTTTTGAATAATCTTTTATTTTTCCTATCTAGATACCATAACTAGGGAGATTCTGTTAGTGCTGCAGTATGGTTTGCAAGCCCTTGTTGTACTACTACTAATTTGATTTTAGTATTAAGGCACCAGTAGTGGTATTAAAGTTTTTCTGTGTCATTTGTCTGCCTCTGGTGTAATAGTAAATTAATTCTAAGCAGTGATGTGTCTTTCTGCATTGCTTAATTTGTATCTGCTATAAAAGAAACAATGCATTGTTGTATGAACTTTCAGGCACCTTTTCCTCCAAGGTTCACCAGGAAAACAGTCATCAGGATAAGAACAAACTACCCTGAGTAGAGCTAGACACTACAGTGTTTCAGTCAAGGAAGGAACACCTTCCAGATAAAGTTCTAGATGAGATGCATGTTTAAACAATAATTCTGTCTTGATTTTTGTTTGGTACTAGTCTATCTTTCACCAGAAAAAAATGCAGAAAAATGGGAGATTTTATTATAACTTTTGTTAAATGAATTAATTTGAAGTGGAAGGGTGAAGGCAAATTAACTTGGCTCCTGTATCCTGTGCTAAATAATAGTACAAGCAAATCTTAAGGGCAACTGTTCTACTGTCATATATGTGCTAAGTTACTTGTTTATTGCTTTGGCAAAGTTAGTGTGACATAGGAATACAAGAAGTCATAAAAAAGGCTGACCTTCCCCACAAGCAGTAGACAAAGACTATAAAAGTGAGAAAAGGTTGTTCTGGAAGGAACATGTATTAGAAATTCCAGGTAGGATGTGTGAATCTTCCTAGTATTGTAGGAGTTTTTGGCGGCTGAAGTGCCTAAAGGAAAGCATGAATAGGAGGGTGAGGTGGTGGCTGCCTCACCTGCTGGAACGGGACCTGCAGGGCGTGCGGGGGCTACTGCCAAGGGGCAGAGGCTCTGCAGCCTGACAGGCACCCAGCACTCAAGCCCGAGGAAGAACAGGAAACCCAAGAAGGGCCTTCCGCTCTCCCATGCATGGTGGCATGCCCCCTTGGAAGGATGGTCTCCATATGGCAGAAAGGTAATACGGGATGTGGCCTCCTCAGCCGTGGTCTCCATATGGCAGAAGGTCCATTCTGGGCCCCTCACCATAAGAAGGACATAAAAGTGCTGGAGCATGTCCAGAAAAGGGCAATGA
>VWZY01001951.1:77753-137165 GCA_013399075.1 Chloroceryle aenea
GGTGTACCTGCTCTGGCAGGCGGGTTGGACTTGATGTTCTCCAGAGATCCCTTCCAACCCCTACCATTCTATGATTCTATGATTTCAGAAAATATCAGTAGAGTTAACATACACAGAAGATGATCCCTTTTCTTATGAGCTCTTAATTCCTTTTGCTGTAAAATAGGTGTTGGGTTTTTTATATTTTAACTTATAAAATAGTAACACCAAAGCATGAATAGTTAAGTAACTTGAATGATCTCAGACACTGTGAATAATAGAGCCAGGTATACAAAGACTCCCAGCATTCTGCTATAGCTGTTAAATGACTCAGATCAAAATGCTTTTTTGGTAAAATCATTTTGTAACCTTTTTTAGCCTACAAACTCCAGTCATTGATCAATACTGAGTCATTGTAATGACTGCAATGCAAAACTTTATTGTCAGTTGCAAACAAATCTTCCAAAAAAGATGTGTGGAACAGATAACCAGAAGTGACTGTTACTGAAAAGGTTTATAGCATAACATAAAGAAGAATTTTGTAAGACTTTGAACATTTATTATGGAGTTCCACATGTCAGATGGTCATTATACTGAGTTTTATAGTCAACTCTAATCATGGAATTTGAAACAGTAGTTATATGAAAAGAATAATTGGAAGAAACCTTTAGTTTCCATATTATATGATCATCATCCAAGATGGTTAAAATTCTCTGCCACATCTTGCACTAGTGTAAATCGAGCCTTTCTTCTTTGGTTATCATCAGAAGGGCATGGAAAGATAAAGGAGATTATTTATATATGTCCTACTAGGCTACAGCCTGGAGATGTTTTTATATGTGTTTCTCGGTAGCTTTCTACCTCTCAGAGTAAAGAAAGAGTAACATATTTAATAAACTCTGGCTGTGCCATCATACCCTGTGGTATCAATATACAAACAATGCTGTANTTTACAAAATGTTTTTCATCCCTAATAACCATATACTTCTGTGCTAAATGGAAAGCCTGGTAGCCTAGAAGTCTAGTAGGTAAAAACACTAGAAATATACAGGCTGTTTTTCTCTTTGGCTTTAAGTGTCAGTTTCTTACTCACATGATTCACATCTGAGAAGACAAAAGATGAGAAAGAGCTAGGATTTCACTAGCAATCAATCTCCAGCTGTATGTAGCAGAGGAGCAGACCTGAGGATTTCACAGATCAACTTTTGTGATTAAATAACTCATTGTCATATGCAATCTAGGGAGAAAGGTGCAGCATTTTTCAGGGAATGAATGGAACTCTGAGGAATTTCTGCTGATGGACTTGTAAACAGGGAGATCAAGAGGATATTGTCTGAAAGGTTCTCAAATGAGATCCTCTCTAGAATTTAAGATCCTCTCTAATAAATAAGATAACATGGTATATGAGGAAATTTATTCATATGGCTAAGTAGCTGTCTAAAATTATAGGAAACAAGCAAAATAAAAAATGTTTTTAACAGTGAAGAGAGTCACCAACAGAGAGAGGGATTTGTGATGGGAGGTGTTGAAGGTGTTCAAAACTGGCTATTAATAAAAGTCCATTTCCGTCCTTCATCCACATGAGTGGTTGTGGTGCATGTTTAGTCTATGTAGTGTAGTGTGTATTTAGTGCATGCTAAAAATTTACAAGTCAAAAAGAGCTATTTAAAAAATGTCTGAGGAAGAAACCCCTGCACTCCTTGGCTAAGTAGCTTTCAAGTCACTGGAGGACACAATAATGTTTTGGGAAATAATCACTATACATTCATCCTATTCTTACAGTCTTCTCCAAATACATGTTGTCGATCACTCTTGGAGGTAAGGACTGCCCGACCAGTTGTCTAACCTAAGTTAGTAAAGCCTGAGTAAGCTCAAATTATAGGAAGTCTAATGCAGACATTAGTGCTTTGATCTCACTTAAAGGCTTCTCAGTTTCTTTAGCTGACTAATGTTTAAGTTCAGCCCTATTTCTCTCTTTGTGTGGATCAACCAAGATTGAGGTTGTGTTATTTCTAGAGAGAGTCCAACAGAGAGCTACAAAGATTATTAAGGGACTAGAACATCTTTTTTCTGAGGAAAGGCTTAGAGCTCTGGGGCTGTTTATCCTGGAAAAGAGAAGACTGAGAGGGGAATTTATGAATGTTTACAACTATCTGAAGGGTGGGTGTCAAGTAGAAGGNTGATTTCAGAAAATATCAGTAGAGTTAACATACACAGAAGATGATCCCTTTTCTTATGAGCTCTTAATTCCTTTTGCTGTAAAATAGGTGTTGGGTTTTTTATATTTTAACTTATAAAATAGTAACACCAAAGCATGAATAGTTAAGTAACTTGAATGATCTCAGACACTGTGAATAATAGAGCCAGGTATACAAAGACTCCCAGCATTCTGCTATAGCTGTTAAATGACTCAGATCAAAATGCTTTTTTGGTAAAATCATTTTGTAACCTTTTTTAGCCTACAAACTCCAGTCATTGATCAATACTGAGTCATTGTAATGACTGCAATGCAAAACTTTATTGTCAGTTGCAAACAAATCTTCCAAAAAAGATGTGTGGAACAGATAACCAGAAGTGACTGTTACTGAAAAGGTTTATAGCATAACATAAAGAAGAATTTTGTAAGACTTTGAACATTTATTATGGAGTTCCACATGTCAGATGGTCATTATACTGAGTTTTATAGTCAACTCTAATCATGGAATTTGAAACAGTAGTTATATGAAAAGAATAATTGGAAGAAACCTTCAGTTTCCATATTATATGATCATCATCCAAGATGGTTAAAATTCTCTGCCACATCTTGCACTAGTGTAAATCGAGCCTTTCTTCTTTGGTTATCATCAGAAGGGCATGGAAAGATAAAGGAGATTATTTATATATGTCCTACTAGGCTACAGCCTGGAGATGTTTTTATATGTGTTTCTCGGTAGCTTTCTACCTCTCAGAGTAAAGAAAGAGTAACATATTTAATAAACTCTGGCTGTGCCATCATACCCTGTGGTATCAATATACAAACAATGCTGTAATATCTAGTTATTTGCACTATGCTAAACATAAATCCAGGAAAACAAATCTGGAAAGATGGCTGCATATTGTGTAGCAGCACATGTTATCATATCTACAGATTTCAATTCATTCTACATACGAGCAGGAACAGAAAGATGTTCTTTAGATATTGCATACTGGCATTCCAGACTAATATGTGTTAAATAGTGAAGCCAGAGGTGAAAGTGTATTGGAAAAGTCACAAACATTTATAATAATACTCTTGGTTTTGTTTTTGTGATTGCTTTAAATTCTGTTTAAATTCTCTTTTTAAACAGAAATTCATTAAAAGAATTAAGCATAAACAGTGACAAGCATTTATATATATATATATATATATCTTGTCTCTAACCTGAATTGTAACTGATCAAGACATATTTTCAGAATTTTGTTCTGTGCCATTATTTCTTTGTGTGATGCTTTGGTTCAAATTACTCTAAAGCTGGTAAAGAATCTCTCAGAATAGTGTGAGAATATGAAATTCAACTCTACAATATGAAACATTCTCAAGATTCATTATTATCTTCAATACTGAGCGTGACATATTCTGTATCACGAGGCCATCCCAGTTTAGAACCACCTTAAAGGACTTCATTCTATGCATCACTTATTCTGAAAAGCTTTTCATCTGAATAGATTTATTGCTGGATGCCTTATTGTAGGTCAGAAAATATGATCAAATAGCAAAAAGTTTATTCATTAAGCTCTTAAGACCAAGATCAGGCTTGAGGAGTCAGGGCAGATGAATATCCACTTAAAAAGGAGAATATATTGTTAGTAGGCAATGTAGTTAGTTAATCAAATAAAAATCTACTAGGGGAAAAAAGTTAGGGATACAAGATTTCAAATAAATAGAATCTAGACATTGTATTGCTTATATTAAAAACAAACAAACAAAACAGTAAAGGATTTTTGTTACAGGGATGTCTGTCTAGGAGGTTGACATATTCCTGCACAAGTAATGTTATAGTTACAGTATCAGCAATAGAATATTGGAAATCTGTGACATATTTGATTATTCATTGTATGCAAATAGCTTATGGTGTTCCTACATGGAAGTTAGTATCACTGTGTTCTGTGGCAGTCGATATCATTTTAAAGCCTCAGGTCTTGGGGCAAAGAACTTTATGAAAACTGCAGCTTTCAATATTAAAAAAAATATTCACCTTCAGGCATGTCTGAAAAACTTGATAGTGTGTGCTCAAAAAGTTGAGTTATTAGAACCTGACATACATTTTTGAATAAATGGAACAAGAAATCTGTTGAATATAATTTTATCCTGACTACCCCAGCTGCATTAGTGCCCTCTAAGTAAAGAGGCTGTGAATGTTTGATGATGTGTAAAAGCTTTTCTTTAATTGTGATTTCAAACTGATGTATTTTCTTTTGAGGTTTGATTTAAGTTGGTTTTAGCAGGAATTATATTCACGTTAAAAATTGGGTGACTTAAATTTTTTCAAGGTACACTGATTCTACAATCTTCTGAAATAACTTCTGGTTTTATGATCCAAGAGCTGTGTTATTGAAATGCATGAATTCAGTTAGTACTTGGTGCCTCTATGCTAGAGTTAAATGTGCATTTAGGGAAGTTTTTATATATGAGTAGCAAAACTCTCATCAAATTAGTTCAATTTTCCAAGTCCCTAATGATGCTATTTAACATCCAGTATTCAAAGGAATGTTCAGAAAATGGTCTGATTATAGGTATTTAAGTATGATCTTGGTTCAGTAATTTAAGGTGTGAAAATCAAACTTGTACTCCTCTATGAGAGGGGAGCATGAGCTTGGGATAAGATTAAAAGAAAAAGCAAGAAAAAGCAACTGATTGTATAGGCTACAAGTAGTAGTTTTTTGCTCCTCTGAAGTTCTATAATTGGCAATCAAATGAGTAGGAAATAACCATACATTTCTAAAGATAATGATCTAATTGTGAGAGGAGAAGGTAGTTACCTGGTATGAGATAAATTGCAAATTTCCAGTCAATAAATAAAGACAAGAAATACTTTTATGTTCTTCTGTTTCAGAAGTAGCTTTTGGCTTACCCAAACTCAAAGTGTATTCCAAATAATGTTAAGCTCATAGTATTCCAGAGAATACAACAAAAAAAAAGAAAGTTGTCAAGACCTTTAAAATATAGCATTAGGAAGAGAGGTTTGTTGTCAGAACTGTTTAAAGGGGATTAAATTTCACTTCTGCTGTATACTCCAAAGAGTGCTTTCAGCCTTTTCATCTGGTTTACTAAGCCTTTAAGCCCAAGTCACTTTAAACTGACTCCCGTGTTACATGACCATTAACTCAAATATCTGATTCCAGAATATGTGTTTTGCCGGAAGTTAATTTTCTATTTCTGTATTGTCACTGGAAGAGTGGATAGCTGATCTTGATTAAAGAAAAACTGTTAAGTCAGTTGTCTTCCAAAGGATTTATCTTCTTTTTCTCTGAAATGGGGCCTAAGGAAACATATATCTAAAGTGTTGTAGGGTTAGAAAAGGAAAGGAAATCAGTTTTGGCTGGAAAATCTCTTTTAAGCAGAATAAATTAGCTCTAGAATGGTTGTAGGTGAGAAACAGCAACAAGGAGTATCTTGCATAGTATAGAATAAATTGAAGCTGCTTATTGAACATGGATGCCAGGAGCTCTTTTCCCATTGTTTTAGAAGACTGAAAAAAGAAGAGAGGCGACAGTACAGTACTGGGAACCCTTTGGATTAATACCTTTTAATGATGTTATTTTTAATTTCAGGGCTAGTATGTGTAGATTTATAACCATTAATACCATTCATCATCACATCATGTTGCTAAACCTTAGAGTAACTTACTTCAGAAGGGCAAAGTTAATTATGACTCGAACCCCAATGTATGCATGACACTTCAAAATATTAACTTGTTCTAATTATTGCAAAATAGTGTGTCTTTTATCTTTAATTAACTGTGCTTCACTTTTATCTACTGTTGCATTCTAGCAAAAACAGAGTTGTCACATAGAGAATGCATCTATCAATAACAAAGGAGGTTTTGTCTGGGTAAAAAATAGAATAAATATTGCTAGTACATCTTTTTAAAACAAAGAAAGGTCCTAGCAGTTAATTTGCTTTTTTCAAATATCAATGAAGACTAGTGAATGAAAATATATTGGATTTTATTTTAAGAGAATTATAAAGAAAATTTACCAGATGAAGCACCAGCAAATGAACCTTGAAGAACAGTATGGTAGAGATGTATTGGGTTTATTTTACATGTTGCAGTCAACTCCCCAGTTGCATATTCTGCAGATCTCAAGAAACAAAGCCAGGAAACAAACTGTTAGAAATACATCTGTGGGAGGATAATAGCCTGGGAGATACAGAGCAAAATGATCCGTGCAATATTTTAATTTTGGTCTGTGACAGTTGGGATATGGACATTAAAGGGATTCTGGCTCAAAGACACCTTTAAACACAGGTCTGTCATGAGGGTGGATGTAAGGAAACCTCCCTGAAGGTCTAGAATGACACAGTGCTTATTGTCAGACAGTTGCTAGCATTTAAGTTAGAGCAGTTTAAGACATTTTCACTTTTCTCAGATAGAAGTTATGACCTTTCAGATGAGATGAATGTTAATACAGTCTATTATAATGCAAACGAAACATTTTAAAGGCATCTGCACCTCTCTGTAGTCAGTTGTTTTGTTTCCATTGCCACAGACAGCAGGAGTTAATCTGGTGTAGTGTGTCCCATCTGGAGGACAGAGGGAGTGAAAGTCATTCTCAACAAAGGACAGTGAAATTTTTAAGCTATTATAACTTAGACATTTACTTTTCTCTGCCTTTATCCTGTGCTACAGTCTCAACTGGCATAGCAATACTGGCAAGTTCCTTACATTTAGCAGTATTTATGCCAATTCCTCAGCAGATACAGAAACTCTCTTATGTTAATCTAAGTTCACAAATATATCACCAAAGTCTCTGCTGGCAAAATGATTAGTAATGCAGAGGTCTACCTTACCCCATGCGATTTAGCAAAGGAGGTTTTCTCCAGAGGAACAGTGTAATGTAAAACAGCTATGGTTTGGTGAACGGTAGTGAAAGATTGACCTGGGTGAAGGATTAGGTGAGAAAAATTTGTAAAGGTTAAGATAAATTCCTTATCATGGAATTATATATATTCTTTTTTATTTTACTTTCTTTTTCTGTTGTATTCTGGCAGCATTTATTGGGTGAAATGAGTGATCTTTTAACTCCAGGAGAAGAGATCTCACTTGAGATTCCAGGTTTGAACCCCACTGATAAAGCTTGACTAAGAAAATAATGTAATATTTCATGGTTTAATCTCTGGCTTCTCATCACCATCTTTTTGTTTGTTTTGTTTTATATTTTGGTGCAGGGAATTTATATTAGCAGCTTGTAAATTTCTTGGCTGGATAAACAAGTTTAATTTTTTTTTTTTCATATTTTAACAGGCAAAAAAATAATCAGTCTGAATATTCAGTCAGTCACAACTTACAAGAAAATTTATAATGTTATTGGATATTTAAAAGGAACTGTATTTCCTGGTAAGTAACCCTTTATCATTTATATGAATTATTTGTTTCATGATGGCTGGGAGTCATACCTGGGCTCAGGACTCCGTTTTGCCAGGTAATGCACTCATACAGAGTCATTTTGTAACTTGATTTATGACAAAACAGAACATAAGGGTTAAACAAAGAGCGAGATCACCACCTTAGTTAAGAATCCAATATCAACTGTGATTGTAGTATACAAAAATCTGTGACTGAGTTCTTAATCACACTTGCCACAGCCTTATTTTGTGTTACAATCATGCCCTAAGCTAGTTTTATACAAATCTATGAAAAATAGTTACTGTTCTGTACATCTAAGAATTAAACTGTAATTTTCTAAGTGCATTCATGACGTAAACCACAAGTGCCTTCCCTCCTTTCATACTGTATGTACATATGATAATCAAGACATCGCAGGAATGAAGATCATCTTAAATTTGTTCTGTCTGCAGGTGAATTTGCCTAAAAATTGAAGGTTTTATGCAGCATGAATGAACACAATTGCTAGTTACTTACATAGTGCAGAACGTGGTTGAGCCAGTCTAATTCCTAATGTACAGATGGCACCATCAAAACTTAATCACGTTTGCCTTGATTAATACTCTTTTATTAGGGTCAGAAGAAAGATTACAAATTTATCTACTGTCCCTAGGAAGTGGGCCAATCATTTAATATTTTAAGTGATGGAATGGAGAAAGTGGAGGACACTTAAGTTTTATTCCTGTTAGTGAAATGATGACTCAGTTTAATGTGTGCTAAATGTTATACTTTTCACCACCAGAACAATTTTTTTTTTAATTATATAGAAAACAATTAGCAGAGTAGATTCAATTTCAATAAAGGATTTAATTTCCCTCAAGAATTTGAAGTTACTAGTCTACTATTGCCACTGTTTTGCAAACAAGCTGTCATGGAATTTGAAAGGTAGAAACTGCCATGTTTAGACATCCTGTCTTCTGAGTTGTGAAACAGAAGAAGAGAAATCATAACAAGCAGGCATCAGTTTCTGTTTAATAAAATCTTTATCTTTGCTATACCTGAATCTTTCATCTTATTACTGCATTCTTAATAAGAAGCTGCTTTTTAAAGGTATGTCAGGATATGCTTAACTTGGAGAATATAAAGATATATAATCAAGTGAAGTCAACAACACTACCCAGATGCAACTGGTTTGTCCTATAAATGTTTTGCTGAACAAAGTCCAAAGCAACTGGCTTCTAAAGTAAGCACATGTTAGGCATGTAATGCACTATGGATAACATTTTGTCCAGCATCAGTGTTAAACCTGCTACCATAGCCATGCCCTCTCAACTGATTTGAATACTTGCTGTTTTCATGGCAGTGATTCTCTGTCATTTTGATGGGGTTTTGCTAGTTTCATACATCTAAAAAAGTGAATATTTAATTCACTTTTATATTCCTAGAAATGCAGAAAGAAAGCAAAATTTATCTTTGGTGCTTAATGAAAGACTGCAGAGCATCACCAAAGGTAGATTGATTGATTGATTGATTTGCTTAAAGGCCTCCTAACTCACACGGACAAAGCCATCTCTGTAACATCAATCTCCTTTGACATTTGATCTGAGGAGTATCAATGGGTGTCTGAAATCCAGCTAAGATATTAAAAGATGTAGGATCGGAGGAAGAGTGATTGTTGGTAACTTTTTAAAACCTGAATACACACAACACTGATTTTTGTAGACTTATTGGATATGCTTGGAAATGAGACATATAACAAAAGCAGACAGTGGGATGTCACACTTTTTTGATGAGAAATCCCCATTGTCCAGCCCATCGCTACCTTGAACACCATCTTTTCACTTTCAAAAGTAACTGATGGATATTTTTTTTCCTCAATCTCTAGTCTTTTCTTTCTCTTTTTTCTTATTGTGTGATCTCTCTCTCTCCATGATTCAGCAAATGGTTATGAGAAAGGACATCTGGTGCCTCTATAAGCATGACCATCCTTTATCCTATGCTTTTCCTATAGTCACTTGTTTCAGGGTATTGCCTCTATTCAAGAGGGAGAGATGAAGTATTTCAAAGGAGGCACTAGCTATTATGTTTTACCCCTGCTCATTCAGCTGGCATCTCCTACAGTAAGTTGCTGCCTGTAGCTTTCTTCTCCAGCAAAATGTCCTATACTGGTTTACAGAGGGTCTCTTTCCACTGCCCTTCACATACACTGCTCACAGATTGAACAGAGATTGTAATACAGGGCAAACCTTGGTCATTTCTGATCACTCTGTGTTAGTGGCACTTCCTGTAATGACCTAAAAGCCTCTAAGGCCATTCATTTCTCTTCCCAATTCCTAACATTAAGTGAGTTAAAGATCCTTTTGTGTTTCACTGTTGGTACAACCTATAGTTAAATGTGTTATGATGCAACACACAAGTTGCAAAATTACGTGATTGAGATTGCACTTTGTTACATTACATTATTATGTAGGCTTAGGTTTTCATTTTCCATATCTGCTTTTAGAAATAAATTTTCATTTATACACCTATAGAACCCACAAAGCCAGTTGATTGAAACTTTTGTGTTATAGGTACGTAACAGATCCCTTGTTTGTAAAGCATTTTTGATTCCTTATAAAACAACATTGCCAAGTGTTTTGTTGAACAAAACTGGTAAAAGTCCAGCTTGACAGAGAATGCTTTTATAATCAAAGTATGCTGAAGTTTAGCTAAAATTGTTTATAGGCAGCAGTCACTGGAAGAAATACTGAGGAGAAGATACCTAATTTTATAAGCAACTAGAAAATGTGGGCCTTTTCCCACTTATGTGTTGCTAATTCCAGTGTACTGAAAATGGTGAAGACTTAACCCCCCCGGATAAAGGAAGAAAACCAAAACTATTTGCACTTTTTGTAACCAAAATGACACCCAGAGATTGGTGTGGATCTGGCATCACTTGAGAACTATTCTGTTCTCTATTGATATTCTGAAATCTGGAAAGAACACTTTAAAAGTCTAGATCTGGACCAGAAAGAGACTTTGCTTACTATCAGAACACAACCAGTAAGGAATCCTTCCAAGAGGCTTCGATCGTGAATTCACCTCACCCAGAAAAGTCTAATAGTTTAAGAAATCATTCAGCATAACTCTGCTTAGACTTCTTGACAAGTGTCAGTCACACTACTAGCTCATGTTGTTTCATACCACATCATCTTTTTGGAATAAAATAAGGGTCTTTACACTTGTGAGTTAGTTTTTGGATTATATATTATACCTTGAGAGGTGAAGATTTCATTTAATTTCTCTGGAAAAAAAAAAAGAAGTGTGTTTTTTTTTTATTGTGGCTAATCATAGGCATGTTCTTTATTTCAGGCTGAAACTTCTTGCATTTCATTTTATAAACTGCTTCCTTCCAGCATCATCAAAGTTGCTAGGTCCGAGTTACCGTTTCTGTATCATTCATTATCTCTATTCCTCTGTCATGTCTCCTCTCTAAACCTGCAGTCCAGGTCTTTTCAATGTCTCCTTACAAGGAAGTCTAAGTCCCGATATATAACCGTTCTGATTACCAGCTTCTCAACTGCTGTTTCTGCAATGTCTTTTTTGAGATAGGGTGGTGAGCACTGAACACAGTCTTCCAGGTGAGGGAGTACTAATACTTTGTGTATTTTCTCTGTGTTTCTCATTGTACTACCACACTTTTTGTTTTCTTTTTTGGACACTGATATGTCTTGAAGAGAGAGTTTCTTGCTTATTCATTTGTGTTTTTTCATAACACTCTGATGTGAGCATGGACCTTTATTAGGTTACCTATATGACAAAGTGTTGGCTGTAAAAATGGTAAATATCACCTTTATAAGAAGGGAGAGTAATAAGTGAGCAAGGGAAAGGCACAGGGATTAAATTAGGAAAGGACAGACCTATTCATTTGCTAGTTTATTTTGAAGTAGTATTCACAGTTTTATGTATATATATTGTATGATTGTCTTGTTACATGATCATGTATTGTGTTGTATTAATGACATTAGAGCATTGTGTTGTATTAATGACATTACAGACTGCTAACACAGATCATCTCTTAGTTTTTTTAAATGCTTTTAATGCTAGCATCCAGAAGAAATAAGTTTCTCTTGTGTGTCTGTTTGTTTGTTTTCACATTCCAGACAGATACGTGATCATTGGTAGTCATCACAACACTTTGAATACTTATGGTGGACAACAGTGGGCCAGTAGCACTGCTATCATCACAGCTTTTATCCAAGCCTTGATGCTGAAGGTCAGAAGAGGCTGGAGACCTGACCGGACCATTGTTTTCTGCTCGTGGGGAGGAACATCCTTTGGGAACATTGGTTCATATGAATGGGCAGAGGTAAAAATAATTAGCGGTATAAATATATAAATAGAGGTAGTTCCTACAGAACAGAGCATGTGTGATAATGAGATGGCAAGTTTTTTCCATAGCTGTGGAGGTCTCATGTAAGAGCACCTTTGTGAGCTGATTTCCATCCCTCGTCAGCAGAGGACTATAAATAGAGGGCATTGGCAGAATTTGATGGAGAGGGGAAAACCTCAAAAGGACCTGGGCACAGGAATAGCTTAGAGGGCTTTTTTTCCTTCTTTCAGGTTCAACAGTTAATAATTTTTAGTTGATAGGCTTAGTGTGGGGAGAACTGAATCGAGAGCATGCTGAATGAAGAGACCTGTACTATGATGTACATTAATTCCATAAGCATTTGATGTCTGCACGTCTAGTGCTGATTGACATTTCGTGTATGCATGCTAAGGGGTTAGATACAACCTGACACAGATGATTCCTTGGCTTTGTACTTTCAGTAGAATAGAAAACAGTTTATGGAAAGAAAATACCTCATCAGAGTATTCTTGATTGCATGTGATTGCAGTGGACTTCAGTTGAGAAGTTAAAGGAATAGTTAGCAGAGGGCTTTGTGGCTGCTGAATTAAAGCAGTAGATAAAATGAAGAGTTAATTACTTTTTATCTTGTGTGAGAAGCGTCTAGCTCTCATTGAAGTTTCATACTTCCAACATGATTATTCTTCAAAAACAAGAGGGGGTGAAAAAATCAAATTGAAAAGCTCCAGGCTGGAAGCAAGATTTGTTTAGTTCCACATCAAGTCAGCTTTACATCAGATGTAATTGCGTTACACCCCTTCTGTTCAATATAAAGAGCCACTTCATGCAAAGACTAATTCATTACTGAGAAGGCAAAGGGGATCTTATTTAAAGAGAGATAATAATTGAAACAGTTTGTACATACTGTTTATGTAGTCTAAAAAATAATAAAATTAAAACACTGCAAAAGTTATACAATCAAATCTGAATTTGGTCTCTAAAATTTTGAGTACATTTAACTGTTAATAACGATTGCTTTTGAAGTTTGTATTCTGTCAGGCATAAGTTTAAAAGGCCATGATGTTGTTTCACAGTATGTAATGTTTTCATTTTGGGGCTTACAAGAGTAGTCATTTTTAATTCCTCCCAGGCCTGTTTGCATTTTGTCGAGATGATGTGTGAAATGGAATTATAACTTATGCTATACAGAGAAATAACACTAAGATATCCTTTGAAGTTGTTAACAGCATATTGTAAGTAGTAGTAGTTAAGTAGTACTTAGGGGAATCACAGAGGACAAAAACATAGGGAGCAGTTTTTTCCTAGAAGAAGCTGAAAGAACAAAACAAGTGTTAAATATGAAGATGCTTAGTAATAACCATTTCTCTGCTTCCGTTGTAGGATCTCAAGAGAGTTCTTCAGAGAAATGTTGTGGCTTACATCAGCCTCCATAATCCAGTCACAGGCAACTCAACTTTACACCCTGTTGCATCCCCTTCTCTTCAGCAATTGGCAGCAGAGGTTAGAAACAAATGTTTTACTTTCACTTGTGGTTTATGAGGTTACAGGGTTAACCCCCTTGATGCCACTTGGTTTTTGGATAACTATAGGTGGAGGTAGTTTTGTTTAAGCATTTTAACCTCACAAAGTAAGCAGGTTAAATTTTATTTTAAAAATTACAGAATGGATTAAGAGGTTGGAAAGAGTAACTTCTTTCAACAGCTCATTCCAAGTCTCACCATACTTCCATGCCCTACAGCTTTTTCACCTTTTGGCAGCTTTAAATTAACATATTTCTTATTCTTCAGCACACAGCACATTTTTCTTTTCCTAATCTGATCTTTCCAGACTGTTTCCCAATTTGCATTTAAACCTGTATATTTACCAAATGTAATGAGACACATGGGGAGAGTATTTCTATAATAAGAGCCTAAAGAGTCTGTCCAAAGTAAGTATGTCAGGTTCAGGGCTCAGCTATGCCTTTGTAATTGTCTACAGTCAGACTGCTCTGTAGTTATACTGGTGTGAGTGCATGTAGGCTTTAAACTAATGACCTTTCTGAGGTTGCTGAATTTATTAATATGTAAAATAAATTTAAAATAATAACGTACATACTAAATGACAAAACCAGTTAGAAGTGGCATGCATAAAATGGAGTTCAATTTCACTTTCAGTGGCATGCATAAAGTGGAGTTCAATTTCACTTTCATCAAGTATGCTTTTTAGATGTTTTTTCCATAAATTTGCTAAGCTAACAGTCATTAGGTTATTCTAATGTTTCTTTGACTTTCCTTGGAAGCATTTCCTACTAAATACTGCTCAAAGTAGCAGCTTGAATTAAATGGAATTTAAGACTGATCTTGCTTGACAATTGTTGTCCGACTAAGTTAATAAAAATGATAATTGGTCAAATTCCTTCTTAGCAATGTTTTAACCACTTCTTCTGTCCAGTGATTAGGTGCCAGTTTCCTCATGGAAAGGTTCTGGTTTGTTCTGTCTGAGTATTGTGAGAAGTGCAATGCAAAATCATTTCTTTACAGGGGAAAAAAAGGCTTCTCTTTGTGGAATTTTATTTATGTTTTTACATATATATGAGTCTACAGGTTTTATGGATATAATTAAGATTTTATTGTCAGTTTTAGCTACTATATTTGAAAAAAAATACTTTTCTGATAGGTTGCTAGCCTTTTGCTAACATGCTGGTGTTTTCAGTCCTATCTCCATAAAAACAGGTATTTGCCATTTAAAGGAACCATTTATTGCTTTAGATTCTTAAGCTATTTATTTTTTTCCCATTTTGTTTCTTTGACTTCACAATGTGATCCATGGCAGTGATCTGAAAACTGTAAATGGTCTGGAGCTGTGCAGCAGATACCTTATATATATTTATGTATCACTTTATTAAGATTTGATTCTTATTCTAATAAATGCCATATTAATAAGAATGTTACAGTCATGCCCTCTGTTTTGGGGAGAAAGCAAAGGAAAACTGTTTTTCACTCCTACTTTATTTCTGCAGTGAATTTGGGTGTGCTGTTGTAATATTTTGTAATTCTTCTCCTAATAGTAATTGTATCCCATCCAGTAGTAAGGACACAGCCTCTCTTAACCATCCGGCCATGCATGAGTTAATTAGTTAATAGTAAAACATGATTTAAAACTTCATTGTTTTCCTTCCAGTAAACACCCTTCATCTCACCTCTGATTCTTTAGTGCCTGAGACTTTATTATTGAAATTGTATCTATTCTGCATGTTTACCTTGAAGCCACATTTAAAAAGGACAAAATGTATATGCAGTAGTTTTATTTTTTATAGGATAAGATTATTTGTAATTAATGCAACTGTCATACAGTTTGTGACATGGAAAAGATTTGTAGAATTACTTCTTCCAAATGCTGGCTAGATTTCTGAATTCAAGTCAAGCATATTGACAGAAATGGAAGAGCCCAGCACATATCTTCATCTGTTCCCACGGGTAGTGACAATTTGCCATGTATCTAGAAGATTTTCTTTGTAAGAAAGATCTATTTCTAAATAACATTGATATTTCTTCCAGCACTTGCCAAGAAGACAGTGTAGTCACAGATTACCTCAAAATTATGATAGTACAAGTGGGGTAAGGTGTAACTTTTTGGAGCTTGTGAGACCATTCTCAATACATAGATAGTCCATTCTTCATACACGAGATTCTTGTTGACAGGTGCTGGTTGCAAAGAAGTGCTTAAAAAGTCCAGTCAGAGACAAGTGATTTTAATTTGCAAGAGTAATTCGCTGAGGTTAGATTAGAACACAAAGGAAGGTTAAATGGAAATTTATGATTAATAATATCAGTCCATTTTAAAATTACAAGATAAATTAGTCTTGTTTAGCTAGATAAAAACTTTCCATTATGTATGGATGTAATGGAAAACACCACATTGTACCTTTGCATTCAGTGGTAAAACTCATACTTTTGTTTTTAGACCACAACAAAAGAGCCTGGCATGCATGATTTTCTCCAACTTGCATTATTTTCTCCTATTTCTAAAGAGGGTTTTATTCTGTGCTTATTGGTGTGCTAAAATTGTGGGAACTCCATCTCGGTAAAACAGAGGAAGATTGTCTTCCTAGGGACAGTTAATACTTGATACAAATGTCTACATAGGATTCTAAGGAAAACAGTAAAAAACCTGTAGTTTGTTCTATGAAAGGAACCTCGAGTAAAAATCTTAAGAAATGTGGAGCACTCCATGAATGCTACAATGACTGTAAAGAGAGTGCAAGAAATGGCAAACTGAGACAGGCAAATTCATACAAGTGTTTACTTCCTATGCTGTAAATATGTGGAGGGTTTTTTAATAAAATTTTGCACACTTACTAATCACTGCAGCTTCCAAAACACCTTTTTTCCTTTAATGTTTGCAAACTGGGAAAAGTAGGGAAAAAGTTTTAGCTGAACTGTAGATTGTATGAATATTCTAGACTCACCCATAAAAAGAAAACTTAGAAACCTGATGAGTTGTCTACTGTGTGAGATCTCATGGTTACTTAGAGTATATGATAAGTGCTTGGCTAATTAACAGAGACCATGACTCCTTAAAGATGTTTTGTATAAAGGGATTACATCTTTATTCTAGTTGCAGGTTTCAAAAGGGAGCTACATAAGCAGTCTGCAAATAAAAATTTCATGTGCCTGTCAGTGGGATTCTGGTTGAAACACCAAATTACATGAAGAAGCTAATTTAAATATTTGGATTAATTTAAGCAAAGAGGAATTCAAACAATTCTGAGACCTTGACATATTTAATTCAAATCTTTTTATATAACTATGCTAATTAGTGTCTACATTAAAAAGAGGGAAATCCTGCCGAGTTATATTTTTGCCTCCTATTATTTTGTAAGGAAAATTATTGTTAATTTGCTTGCTCCGTTAGTGAATCACCATTTGTTGGAAGATTGTCATTGGTAAATTGTTTGATGCTGGCATTCGGTCTCTGTAAATAAGGCCATTAATGATTTTTTTCTGTAATTAACATTTCACAAGTAAAAAAGGTGTTATGAAACAAATTAGTTGCTCTTTTAACTGGTTGTATGAGCACTGCTGATCAGACTCCAGGTCTGCGGGTAATGCTGAACCTAAGAAAACTTCTCCTAAGGAGGAGAGCCATTTAAAACTATCAAACAATGAGTTGAGCATTAAAAATGACTGTATGCAGTGTTGTTCCATGCTATTAATCAGTATTTCCTTCTATTCATGGAGGAAAAGGCATAAAACATCTCTCCATTTAAAAGTGGTGTTATTGACAGAAAAACATTTTATTTTTTTGAGTAGAACTGAAAAACTTCTGTATAGATTCTTGGCACTATTATTATCTCTTGAATTATTTTTTTTTAATAAACATTAATGTCTGCATTGATTCTTTTCTTCAAACTTCTGTGTGTTTCTCATTTCTTTTCTTTTGCCCTCAGCATTTAATAATGGATGTCCAAGCCTCATATATCAGTAGGTTGTAAAGAAGAACGCAACATTAAAATATTATTTGAATTGCTTGTTGTATGCCATGTAACAGAAGGATTATAACTTCCCCATGAATTTTCAGCCTTTACCTGTTTTTACTGTTAGTGTTGTAATTGATTTCTGCTGTTACTTTTTATATTTGTGTGGAAAACAAAACAAAACCAAACCTCTTGAGAATCAGAAACTTATGCTCTGAACTCCTGCCTTAGGAATTCATAACTCCATTAAAAGGATCCTGTTAATATAGACAATACTTCATTGCCAGCTCTATTAAATTCATTAAGATGTTGCTTCTCCAGTGTGAGAAGGAAAGTTTCATTTAATGGTGGATATCATTTTCAACTTGCAGCAAGTATTTCACATCTGCTAACAGTGCTTTATGAAATTAAGTTCTTCTAAACATAAATAATGTATATATTCAGCAGGTCTTTTTTTCTTTTTTTGAATGTAATGCCAACTTTGATAGCCATTGTAGGTAAAATTGAAGTTATCTGGACATTTTGTTATTCTTAAATGTAGTGCTGGAGCATGGGAGATTTCAGTAATTCCTTACCTGCTGCAGAATGTATTTTAGTTCTGGGCTTTTATTGTCCAATCTAATTAAAACTGTCTAATGTAATAATCTGTACTATAAAATGAAATTGGTTTTTGGGTTTTTTTCCTAACAGACATTATCCAGAAGACAGTATTAGAAAAGTTGACTTCAATTGTCTAAATATTCATTTGCTTAATTTCATCTTATTACTTCTAGTTATTTCCCTTCAGAACTGACTCTCTTTTTTTGTGATAACAGAATGACTTTTTCTTAGTGATAGAAAACCTTTTATGTAGAGAGCTTAAAAGAAACTTCTAGTTCTTAGGAAAGATGCTAGATTGACAGCTCTGGATAGTTTAAATCTTCTACATAAACAAATCACAGAAAAGTCTCTCTTGATGTTTTTTTAGGGTTGTTTGTTTGTTTGTTTGTTTGTTTTCCAAAGCATTATTAAGTATGTTTATGGGGTTTTTTATGTTTTTGCTAGTGCAAAAGTGAAGTGTATGGTAAAATAACCAGGAAAAAAAAGAAAGTGTCTTTAAATGAGAATCTGCAAGACAGTTGTATACAATGACATGAGAATTAAGGCTACATTATGTCATTTGGCTCACAGTGGTCACAGCCACATATTCCTTATTCTTACACAGGACAGAAAAAGAATGAATATTTTGTTCAGCACAACACAATTTGCAGATCAATTTTGGGGAATACAAAAAAAAAAGGCATCTGAATAATGAAAAGTAGGCCATTTATTTGTCACATAAAAATAAAAAAAAAGGTGAAATATTTTAAGTTATGTGATAGATTTTTAACCAGGCCAAAAGTATTAGATAGCTAGTTTTTGGTAGGAAGATACGATGTAAGTACTCTGAGAACGGAAAGCTTTAAAGTGCTCTTTGTCACACTGTTGTTATTCTATCTCAGCATCCTGCCCTCTACAACCAGGTGAAAGGAGGTTGTAAAGAGCTGGGGGTTGGTGTCTTCTCACGAGTAACAAATGGTAGCACAAGAGGAAATGGCTTCAAGTTGTGCTAAAGAAGTTTTAGGTGGGATATTAGGAAAAATGTCTTAGTTGAAAGGGTTGTCAAGCCCTGGATCAGGCTTCCCAGGGAAGCGGCGGAGTCCCCATCCCTGGAGAGGTTTAAAAGTCCTATAGATACAGTGCTGAGGGACATCGTTTAGCAGTGCACTTGGAACATTTAGGTTAACAATTGGACTCAATGATCTTAAGGGTGTTTTCCAACCTAAACAATTCTGTGATTCTAATATTCTGTATCTTCTAGCTGTGCTTATTCTTTAGGCAAGCATGAATATATTTATTTTTTGAAACACTGTGACTTTAAATGATTTACCAGTATTTTTTATTGTAAATTTCTAGGCTATTTCATGTGATCCTATCCAGATCACATATTGAGAAGTCAGGGCAGAACAACAGCTTTGTAGAAAGGGTTGGTTTAGGGTTTTTTTGTTGTTAAACTGTTTCTCCCAGGAAGAGTAAAAATACATCTGCAGAATACTAAGCCAGTAGTGACATGAAAGCATTGAGCCCCACTGGGAAATGGGCATACTAAACAGCATGGAATTCCTGCTCATGCTGCTAGATTTTGAGGTTCTCTTCCACCATCGACCCTTCTCATGCATGCAGAGGCCACTTCTGTGTGTTTTAATGTTGAGATTCACCTGTGTGTCCTGCAGCACCTCTCAGGCATACTCAGCAAATCTAGGTTCAGTGTATGTGTCAGTTTAGTGCCCAGGACTTTATAAACTCATAATAAACCGTGTTTAGTGCTTGATTGTTCACTTATATATTCAATGTAATTATTTTTCAGATAGACTTAAGTAACAAAGTTACCATTTGAACTGTTTAGAAATCACCTTAAAATGGTGATCAGTGTTATGTTTTGGTTACATGCCTGTCTTCTAGTACCTAGGGGTGTTGACATATTAACCTCAGAAATTTGTCACCCAAAATGTCCCTTTAATATGTCCCTTTAATTTCAGTGTTGGTTCAGTTCCATTTCTTTCATGTGAAAACAAAAACCTGGTTCTTTTAAGGCTGTTAACTGAATTTCTGTGTCTAGTCTATAGGCATAACTACATAATAAATACCCATATTTGGGAAGAAAAGAAAGCCAAAAAAACACCTAACCAGCTCAGTGTCAGTCATCCAAAGGGAAAAAAAAATCTTTAGGCACTTTTGTTTGCAGAGTAGAATTGTTTGGATCCAAATCAGTGAATTGTTTGGATCCAAAAGTTTGTGATGGCTAAACTATGCATGCAAAGTAATAATGACTCAAACTTGTGGAAGAAGCTAGGAAAAACATTCCATATCCATTTAAAGCTGTCAGAGCTTGAATAATCAGAAGCATCAACTTGAACTATTCTAGAGGTTCATTTTTCATGCCCTATTCATCTGTTGACTTCACCACCAGAATATTCTATGTGAGTAACTACTGTGTGAAAAACTACTAAACAGGGCAAGAAAGGAGGTTATCAGCACACGTCATAAACTGGAAATGTGAATTACCAGGAAATGTCAAAAGTAATTTCAAGCCAATCAAATATATCTGAAAAATCTCTGTATTTTCCAAATTCCTCATGAGCTTTTAATCAGCAATGTAGCTGAGATACGTTTTTGTTTAATGAGTCCAAGACACATAATTCCCATCATATTACTACTCCTGCCTTTAAGTGCACACAGGATGTGACTTACAGGGAACTTAGAGCTGATAATATGTGATGTCAGGAAAATAAAAAATGCAGGATCCAGCTTTCTTGAAGTTTCTGCAGAAAGCTTTCTTTTGGCAGGCAAAAGGTCATGCAGTTCAAACCTTGTCCCTTGACAGAGCCTTGAAGGTGATTTCAAAACTTGGTTTGTAGCCACCTATTTTAAGACTTTAATGTCTAGGCTCTCTTTCAAGAAGGACTTTATAACATTTAGGAGAGAGATGAACTTCCCAACTTTGTGTAATGTCTCCTTCTAGATTAGATATGTTATTTTAGAACTACCTGAAGAAGGCTGAGTGCTCTGCCTTGAATTTGCTATCAAAAAAAACCCCACAAAACCTATATTAAGTTGGAAATTAACCTTCCTTTCAGTTTTAACATGTTCTTTTTTTTTCCTCCAACATGACAATGATCACATTTAATTTTATCTGTCAAGATTTAAAAAAAAAAGCTGAAGATCAAGTTCTGATTTATTACTACTGATGTTTAATTCCGTAGGCTTTTGAACACTCCTAGAAAGTTGTTGCATTCTCTATCTGAATGGAAAAGAAAACCAGTGTTTATTATTAAGATTAATAAACTACTGATGGGGTTGGTCAATATAGATTTAGATGGTCTCCTGCTGTTTCACAGAATGTTATTCATTCATGTTTCTTATGTTGGCAGTGTCCATGATGGTCAAGAAGGGATTTGCTACATTCTGGCTAACTAGAATTTTCAACATCACTTACTAATTTTGCTTAATGCAATCTGAAGTTCAAAAAAATGTCTAAACACTCGTGGAAAGATTATCCTTAGTTTATCCATATTTCTGATAACGGATAGTTATTTACTATCTGATAATGAATTCTGATACCTGATTGTTATGTAATAAGTATCAATTCTGAAATCTCAGTAATAAATAGGTTTTAAAAGCTTCTGTCATGAAATGGACAAGTGTCAAGTGCATACGTTTTAAAGTCCTGAAAAGTTCATGTATTATTTCATACTTTTCTCAAAAAATTAAGAAGGATGTGATTCAGTAGATAGCTAATAATATCAGTTACAAGGAAACATACAAGAATTAATACAAAAATACATGAAGTTTTTTTTTTTACAAGTTGGGAGTTACGTGAGGAAAATTTGTTTAAGGTGATTTTTACTCCAAAATGAGGAAAGCTATAGTTTACCAAATAATAATTTACCAACAAGAGAGAATATAATGTTACATTGCATAGGCTGATATGGTAGCTAATGTACATGAACTCCATAGTAGTATTATGTTTTTAAATTTCCATCTTTCATGTGAATGAATTACCAAACATCTGATTTAATCTCAGATTCATTATTTTTAAAAAGCATGTCTTGCGTGGTATATTTTATTGTTGCATTTGCTTTGCTTATCAAGCTTTGGGTAGTGATTAGATTTTTATTTAGAAAAAATAGCAGTAGTTATGCACAGTTGTCACTCAAAATAATTAATTAACTCTAAACACCACAGAAGTATCATAAATCTTATTTATAAAATATCTTCAAGCAAGCTTGTAAAGCAATTGCCTGCACAGCTCAAATGAAACTGAATGGTAAGAATTGAGGGTGCTTTGGAACCAATTATTACTGCAGTAGGTATTTGTCTGGGGAATTGGGGGAGGGGGAGAATCACATAAAATCTCTTTCTCCCTGTAAATTTATCATTGTTGTAGATGAAACACAAAGATGTAGTTTCTTGATTTGTTGTATTTGATTTGTTGGTGTTTTTTTTCTATAAAGGAAATGATAATTTTATTTTACAGATTCCAAACATAAGGTGCAATTAGGTAAAATGTACATACAAATGAATATGTAAAGCACCTTTGATGGTAAAATAAAAACAGCCAGTCAACAAACAAAGCCAAACTAATAAGGATTTCCAAAACCCACTTGTTCCAACTCCTCATTGTACTGCAAACGTAAGTCTCTCTGATGTGCTTCAGCTCCAGTCTACAAGATTCTACAACTTTTTAAGATGATCTGTGCTTGTCTTCTATCACAGTACTACTTGGAAATTTTTTTTTCATCTGTTGAAGTTGTTGAAGATTAATCTCACTTTCCCCTTTCTTCTGTTGGTGATCTTTCTTCTTTTTTGCAACAACCTTTTTACGAATTGAACAAAAGTTATCATTGCACACAAAGGAAAATTATACACTTTATATACTGAATATGAGCTTCAGAGAACTGATACAACTTCCTCAAAGTTAGTATGAAATTCAGTGTTTGATATTGATTGATATATCTCAGACAAGCAAGTGAAGCATCTGTTAGATACTGTCATTGCCAAGGATTACTTTTTTAGGCCCATTGCTCTCAAACTGATATTTTACAGTGATCTGAAAAGGCAGAATAAAGTGTCTCTACAGATAGTCTAATCAGAATAAAAAGCAATAGCAATAGGTGTTTCAGTTTTGTTTGTGGTATGCTTGGGTTGCTGTCAAAAGCAGTATCCTGAGTGGTTATCTAGGGATTTATGGCTTCTTCAGAGCAAGGGGCATTTGAAATATGTCTTTGTTGTAAACCAAAGCAGCTGATTAGCAAGTGAGTCTGGAACCAAAGGCTTCTTACTAAACTGAGCTTAATTAAGCTGACAAGAGCATGTCTCATCCAAATGCCTTCTCTTTTTGTCTGAATTTCTTCTGGAAAGCATTTTTTTTTTTAATTCTCACTCATGTAAATTTCAGTTTCCCTTTTGATTCTCCTTAGATATTTTTTTAAAATATTATTCCCTAGACTTTATTTTCATAATCCAGGGACATGCCTCACTTATTCTGCCAATTGGCTTTGTGCTTGCTTTTGTGGATTTTTTGATTCATTGTTCTGATAATGAGAAAAGGTTATTTTAGAATTTTTAGAAAATTTTGTATTTTAATTAATTAAATTATTTTATTTCTTTAGAAAAGGTTATGATATCTGTGCTTCAGGCTCATATTCTCTGAGGAACACAGTCTATACTGAGAAGCTGTCTGCCCTGGTTACATTAGGATCAGTAAGTGAAGCTCTACCAAGGTATGCTGGTGCTAAAGGTGAGGGCTGAAAAGCAGCAGGACTCAGGGCTGGCAGAAGGGAGGAAGAGGTTCAAATACCAGTAGGGAGACGTGGCTAAGAAGCACTGAAGTACTATCACTTTCTGGTTTGCTATGCAGATGGATGAGAAAGGGGTTTTTTTACTCAGTTTTACTATCTACTGTGTCACATCTAAGTAGAAAATCCTGATATAAGAGCTTCTTTAATGCTTTTAGCTGGAAAACCTTAGCCCCCTTACTGTACACTACTACTGTTTATCTCCAATATCTTTATTGAACTCCACATTAGAAAGGTTGGGTTTTGGGTTTGTATTTTTTCATAGCACCTTTTAGTTCAGCATAATTGGCTCAAATTGTAACCTATTTTTCAGTGTTTTGATAAGTCAATCAGACTGCACTCAAGTGTGTTAAAGTGAAGCACTTGAAGTGAAATTTACAGCTCTAGAGCTCATCTGCATTGCTATTTGTGATCGGTCTTTAAAAAGCCTTAGAAATTATATTCTCAGAGAAAATGAAGTACTAACATTTCAGACTAGGTATGTCATCCAATGCCATTCAAGAAAGCAGTAAATGTTAGTATAATGGGTGATAATTATTAGTATCTCTGTATTATGTCAACATGCAGATACTGAGAGAAACAGAATATTTGATTACAAATGAGTGTCCTTATGAATGTTCCATTGCTATTTATGTTTTAGTAGCGTGGAGATTAAGAGAAAAATACTTAAGGGAAGATATGTGAGTAATTTACTACATTTCCTTCCTTTTAAATATAGATTCATCTTTGGTTCCAGCTTTAGGTCAACATTTTCTTTGTTTCCTTTAAAGGTTCAGGATTGTAACTGTAACTGGGACAGATGATAAAATGTGTTGGCTATTTAATCTAAAGGAAGTATGGAATGAAAATGATCATTTGTTGCAGAGAAGTTCTATATACATTAGTCATTAATTATGTAGTCTTCAGAATGACAAGTGCATAGGATTTTCTTCAACACAAATTTGTCTTGTTCCTGTTGGTATTGATATGTGTGTGTTTTTCCTCGCATAGAACTGGGAAATAGTGGAAATTAGTAGCAGATTATTTTTTTTTTTTCCAATTCTACCTCATCTAAAGGCATACAGGAGGAAAAAGGTGCTAGAAACTTTAGATCTTATTCAGTGTTAACTGTTAAGAATGTAGTATATTTTGACAGTATAGATAATTTTGTCAGTTGTGCTACATAAACATTAAATTATTAAGTTACTAAGTTATTAAAGGACATCCTATGAGGGAACTGAAGTAAGAGGAAAGCTGAGTTGTTCTGTAAAGCCTCTAGATCACATAAGGTGGCAGAGCCCAGACTACCAGAACTGAACTGTAGACTAAATGAGCTACATGCATTGAAATGTGCTCACTAAGGGTGTTCCAGAAACTGTAAGAGTGCTAAAACTGAGTGAGCATTTCAAAGAATTACACTGACCTATATAACTGTAGATTGATTAATTTTAGTGGTACCCAAGATAAAATATAGGAAAGTGATAATTGATTTAGACAGGGTTTAGAAGAAGAAAGGTAATTAATGCCAGTCAGAATTTTTTTCTCACAACTTCTCTCTCTGTCATGGAACTTTTTTTCTATCTTTTGAAGGAATGATATTTTTATTTTCTAATGTTAGCAGTGCAGACTTACATAGAATACCTTGCATGGTACTCTGTGGAATTCCCAATGAAAACAGTGGTTTAGGATAGTCATCAATCACATGGATTTCAAGTATACACAAGCTGACTGATAGATCTTCAAAGGTTATACCAGTCAATGGAGAATCATCACTGAATGGATATCTGCCTACCAACATTTTTCAAGCAGCAGTACTAGATTCAGTACTAGTCAACACCTTCATTATTTATGGGATAGAAAATTGTACTCTTGAAGTATGTGAATGGTAAAACATAAAAGATAGCAAAAGAGTAAAAAACTGGAAAATAAAAGCATACAAATTCACATATGAACTAAACCCCACTATTTTAAGGGTGCGGACAATGAAACATTAGAACAAATTACTTCAGAGAAGATGGATTATTTAATGTCTCAGTATCTTTAGAAATAGATTGGCTTTTTTTCTTAAATGGTATTCTGTACTCACATGAAAGCAACTGATCTCAGTAAAAAAAAAAATTCCTTTTTTTTAAAGAAAAAAGTCTGGCTTCAGACTACCAGTTGTAATTGCTACAGAGAGGATAGTATTAAGTACAGCTATGTTCTTATATGTGATTACTATTAAGTACCAACCATACCAACAACCAGTGCAATGAAATTCATGTCCTGGAACTCAGAGTCTGTTCCTGTTTTGAAAACACGTAGGTGTGTATTCATGCTTGATTTTTGTACCTATGAATAATATTTCTGAGCTCAGGGAAACTAAACATAATATTATTTCCTTATACAATTAGAGCAGTGAGGCCAAAGATGCAAAATGTGGAAGATGGAGTGCACAGAGAAAGATTAAATATTGAGGGGAAAGAAAGAGCTCATCTTTGTCTGTTTCAATAGTTTTAGTCCATTAATAAACGCTGGACTGTGAAGTAAATTTTTTCCACGACAGTGAAAAAACATGGACCTTTGAAAATTCATGTATGTACTATATTATTTAGTATTCTCCAAAATACATATATGTAGGTTTAATTAATCTTCCTAATGAGAGTAAATATCTGTAGGTTGCACTTCACTAGATTTCTCAATTTGTTTTCTCAGTGTGTGCAGTGTAAACTTTCCTCTCTTATTATAAATAGGTTTTGGAAAGATCTCAGATAATAAGAGTGCAAATGGACACATCATTTGGATGTACGATGAATTTGGGGTAATAATGGCTCCTGTGTGTTTTGGTGAAAATATTTTCCAAGTTGCTTGGCCTAAATCAGTTTCGTGTGTGGCTAAAATCACATTCTACCCAATTAATTGAAGCTGTTTTTCCAAGCCTTAATGTTTCATTGCTCTTGAAACCACAGTCAAATGAACTTCTACAGAAAACAGAAAGGCACTACTGTTTCCCTGCTCTGGCTTCTTTATTTCTGCTTTCCTGAAAGTTACTTTTCTCCTGTCCATCACAGAAGCAATACCAAGGATACTTGCTTAGGGTGCAAGTAGACAAAAGTTTTTTTAATCCAGCCAGGGAAAGCATCAGAGCATTATACTGTCTAAGTGAGGCTTTACAGTGGTCTTTTTCTCCCGGAGTTGGGGTTTTTTACTACTGCTGTAGAAAATAAAATAATCAAATGTCTTTTGGACCATTTAGTTTATCTTCCAGTGGAGCCTGGAGACTGGAATTTGTGGTGCTGTCTGACACATTTTAATATATCTGTTTCATGATGATCGTTATGAAAAATGCAATTAATACAGACACTTGATATCTTAAATGCAAATCCTGTTTCTACTTGCTCAATTCCCACTGAAATCCAGGAAAGGTTTGGGTTTGTTTGTTTTTGTTTTTTTAATGAATAATATGTTACTGACCTTCATGCCCTGTATGGACTTTCCACTTCAAAGACTGAAAAATATTTTTTGTGTGTGGCTGGGAAGGGAGTGATTTGTTCATGCATAGTTGCCATCGTGAAGTTTAAATGTCAGACCAGAGGTTTGAGGGCAAGGTAAAGCTTTTCCAGCAGTAAATTACTTTGGCCTTATTCCAGTGTTGTGCCATGAGGGGATATTTGCAATAATTTACCAATATGGCAAGAGAGTTCCTCCAGAGTATTGCATGTGATTTTTCTGTGTTCTGTTCCAAGACAGTTTATTCATGAGTGTATATTATAATTGAACTTAACTCTAGTCTTTGATTACAGTAAAAGGAAAATAATAGAAATTTTGACTGCAAGTTTCTCTTCCAGTTTAAAAACTTGACTGTTCCACTTGTTTATAGAATTGCTTTGTATACAGGTTTTGTATATGTTTATGTCTATGTCCCTTCTTACTTGGATAATGTGTTGTTATGGGTCTGTCCTCTCTGTGTATTGTTAGAGATGTGCAGTATGTTTCAGTGGGAGCATTAGGTTCTGGAAAAGAGTTGGTATGATACTGGATAAGGGGGGAGTAGGGAATATGTGGTGTGTAGCACGTTCACTTGTGACATTTTTTTTTCTTTTCATAGTGATACACTTTAGATTATGTTGTGTTTGTAAGTAGCAGATTCTAGATCTTGGCACAGTGAAACAGTCTGCTGCATAGGGAAAGGGTAGCAGGTTGACTTAAGATCTGATGCATCTGTCTTTCTGAATCAGCTTTCTGATAAGGCTCAGAAGGATGAGCTCTTTGGTGAACTATTTGCACTTTGACAAGTGTTTCTTAGGGGGGAATAATTCTAGCAAATATCTCTGGTAGAAATGCTACAGATCTTGAGTACTGCGTAGTTCAGAAAGAGGAATTGTGACATGTGAGTGCTGATAGTTCAGGGAAATATAAATTAAAGTAGTTACAAACTGTAGTATTCATATGTAACTTTGAACATTAAGGTGCTGCAAAGAAATACAAATTTTTCTCTCTGTGTGCTTTTGGTTTGGTTTCTTTTTTTTTAAAGCAGGATACAGTGATGGAGTAGTTTGAGCCATCTGACCTCACAAAGATAGTCCTGTTTGGGACATAAGATCTTGAATAAGATATATTCTAACTCTTCAAATACTGGAGTAGGTGTACATATCTGTCCCCTTTAGAGGGATGGGTAACTTTTTTTCTGTGGGGTACAGAGTAGCAAGACTGTAATCTCACTGGCAGGAATTATTTACTGTCCATTTGGAGAGTTTGAATGCTGCATCCCCAAATGAGTAGCATGGCAGAACCTGATCATCACAGAGCTAGACTACACTGAAATGGATTCCCAGTCTTTCTGTCTCTGTGTATTACAGAGTGAGAATGCCTTTAGGCATTTCAAATGATTTACAAGCCACATCTATTGCAGTGGAGTATAAAATAGCAACCATTTGAAAATGAGGTCATCTTGTCAAATCCTAATCCTTGTACCTACGTAAGCATTGTTTTGATATTAGCAACAAATGTTACTGTATCACAAAATGTTAAGGAAGTAATGCAGTTCTTATCAAGGCCAAATTTATCAGTGTTTTATACTAAAACCGATTAAACTTTGTTAAATGTAGATTTCACAGTAGCTCAGGATGTGTGACAACTAACACTGACCAGTGTTCCTGATACTGAAAACCTGGAAGAAATAGCTTGAGTACCATTAAGTACAGGAAAGCACTTCTTTTTACATAATCAAAAACCCATTTCTCTGCATCCTTTAATTATAAATGCAAAGATTCCATGATCAAAACCAGTTTAGATTAAAAAATGGTTTTAAAAGTAAAAGCTCTGAAGGGAAAAAGCACCTCATATTTTCAGTGTGTTCAGATCTGGGCGTGGAAACAGGTTCCTTCTGTTAAAACAGTATTATCTTTGCTGGGTGGTCATCATAATGCATACAATCTTAAGCTGTTTTCTGAATTTTACCATAAATAAAAATGCACTAAATATTGATGCTGAACTTGTGGTCCTCAAAAATAAGTCTTGAAAGTTACTTGAGGTTCTGGAGAGTTTCTTTATCTGTGCTGATATAAAAATATGGGATACATTTTAATGCAGTATTTTTCTGGTTGATGAGTATAGGAGTCTGGGGTAATAAGTTGAGACTTTGGAGAAATACAGAAACCATAGCTATGTTCAGTAGCTTTGTAATTACTTTGGTTAAATATAACTGCTTTTTTTAAGGTACTGAGATGTTTGGAACTGCTGATGGCATTCCAATTGCAGTCTTGCCACTTAGGTAATTCATGCTATGTAATTTTATCTCAAATATTTGATTGCTCTGAAATTCTCATATCAAATAGGAGCATACCTGTTTGATTTTTACCTCCATAAAAAAAGCCATTAAAATTCCTAGCTGTTTGTGCTGGGTGTTGGCAACAAGTACATCTGAGTTAATGAGGCATATGACTTCAATTTAGGTATAGGAAGGATAAATGTAATTCAGTAGCATATAAAAAGCATCAGGAATCAGGGAGAGCCTGGCAGTAGATAAAGTTAAATGAAGAAAAAGTCCAGTATAGGAAATTAAATTTACACTACGTATTTTTTTACTGCCTTGCTTTTGTATTTATTACCAGTGTGATGTAAACTTTGCATCTAAAATGTGCTTCAGTCCTGTGAGGTCCCATTTGTGGGGTGGGTCATATTGTTTGAAAAAGAAGACAATGATTCCATAACATGCAAATGCTGCTTAACAGAAAACAAAGCCCTGAACAAGCAATGCAGGTTTAGGGTTGTCATATGTTTTGTAGCTGTAAACTAAAGAAAAAGTATCTTAAATTTGTAAAGTAATACAAAATATAACAATATATTTAAGCACTTCACAGCAAGCATACATATTTCTCCATGCTTTGTTTTATAATTGGTATTAGAATTTCCCAATCGTTTTAGGTAATTTTTGTCATTAAATGACAAAATGAAAAAAATGACAAAAATTATTTTACACTTTTCTGAAAGGTAAAACTGGAATGTTAAGTATGTCACTTTGTGTTGCATGGTTAAAATGAATTTTCCTTGGTTCAGTAGAAATCTGAATACAGTATCACTAGTGGGTCTTGGGTGATCTCATTTTCATCTGACCTTTTATAAGCATTGTAGTAGTTACAACTTTCAGTCTCCTTTGCCCTAGTGGGTGAAAGAAGTCTTCTCTGTTTTGCAAGATACCTGCATGCATTTAAAAAGAAAAGAAAAGCCACGTGGTTTAGCTGAGAGGCAGCTTTAGCTTGTGAAAATACAATACCGTCTTCCCAAACAGGCTAACAGTTTACTCCTGGAATTTCCAGAGGTAGTGCTTTTGTGTAAGAAAACACAGAAGACATTGTGGGGAAATTTCTAAGGGGGCAACAGTGATCCCTGGCAGCTGTTAAGAGAGTTAAGCTCTGAGACTTAAATGGTATCAACCATGTTATTATTTTTTTAAATTATTTTATTATGAAAAAGCAGCACATTCTATTCACTTCAGAACATTTCTTGGTGTAGTTTTAGTCATATTTATCTTATTCTGAACACTTACTGGTTTGGTCTACAGAGTGATCATTTTTTTCAGTGTTTTATTTCACATTCTTATAAATGTTGAGTAAAATGTGTTAACCAGTAGAACAGGTATCATCAGCTGAAGCAGTTCAGTTGTGCTCCAATTTAAATTTTGGTTTTCTCATGAAGAGAAAGAAAGGGTGGATATAATTTAGTATGATTTTTATGTGCATACTTGAATCATGATAGTTTAAGGCTCAGAATTTGGAAAATGATGTGCATTTAATATCTATTTAGTTGTTTTGCTCTGTCTAACATGACAAATCTGAAATATTAGGTACCTTGCTTCCCCTTAGTTGATTTGAGAAATACTTTGAGGTCTATAGGGGAAAGTTCTGTCTTAAATCTCCCTCATAATTTTATAAAGAGCTGATTTGCATTAATAGCAATCTATATATATGATCAGTCAGCAAAGACAGAGAGCCAAGTGCTGTGTTTATAGTCAAACCAGATAATCAGATGGGAGAAAAGAGCTATGCTTGCCATAGAATTAATACCATCCCTAGAAACTCCATGTTTTTTTTCCTGTAGATTTTGGTGGTCAGGTCAAGCAAGCATCCAACAATATTTTTTTAAGATCTGTCAAAGAACCTTTCTCTAATAATTTGTCAGATTATAACAGTTTTTTATGGATGAGACACATGTACTTGTGAATCCTTTACTATGAAGTTTCTCTGGCCTTTCCTACCCCTTGATGATGATTTAGCACAACATGTTTGCAGTAATACAGATGCTAATCTGTTGCTTTCTTCATTTTTACATGGTCTGCGATTAACTAATACATTCTGTAGTTCTTTGTTTAGATAATTTACCTCATCTAGATGGTCTTATCACATTCCAGCTTCTTAAATGTATTTGCCTTGCACCAGTTACTGACACAGGTGGCGATTCAGCTCAAGAAATGGAGATTGATTATTCATGAAGAATAAGCTTCCTTGCTGTAGTTAGGAAGCTGGGATCACTGACACGTTGCGAGAATAACTGATCATTCTTTATTTGTCCTGTTGAGAGCTACTTAGACATTTTAATTAATTTTCAAAAGCTGCTAAAGTTTTAACTTCATCTGGAGTCACATAAAGGAGGGAAGGTAACCAGAACTAACTGTCAGTGACATGTCTCTAAGTGGAAGGTGAACTGTACAAATGGTCAAGAAATTATTATTTTTTTAATATAGGCTTTTCTTTACACCAGGATCTCAACATTGCTGCAAAAGGCACCTATGAATGTTTAGCTCTAATTAGTGGTAGAATAAGATCTTTAGTGAAGGACCACTTGATTATACTTTAGATGTGTCAGGTCTGTTTTATAACATTAACCCAAATTAAGTGTATTTAATGACCATATGGTACCCTTTATTTTCTCAAATTTGTACTCTAAACCTGTAACGTAATGATGAAAACCAAAATGAACTCCAGAGAAATACAATTATTCAATTACAAATAGCATGTGCATCCTTGCGCTGACACGAACCACTTCTTTGGTACTGTCTAACCACAGGGCTTGATTTCCTGCCGGTCTAAAGGGAGGGCTTGACTGACAGTGGAGACCAGCCTGAACAACTCACTGATCTAAATAGTGCTCTTATGTGTGTTTTACTGTAATATTAACTAGCTGAAGAAATGTAGTTTGCCTACTCCATAACAAGGAGTTCATTCTTACAAAGCCTATTGCTGATAATTTTTTCTAGATGTATTTTTAAAGACTTTAATTTTATTTTTTCCTACATAAAAGCTAACATTTAAAGGATCATTAAGTAGGACCTGACTGCAGCTGGTGAAGTAGTGCATGGCAATTAAACTTTTTTTTCCAGACTGGGAACTTACAATTTATTTTTGCATTTATGAAAGGAAAGATTCTGTAGATATTCAGAATTAAAATTAATCAAATTGTTGAACTTTATCGATTGAAAACTTTAAAATGTTTCACTTAAATCAATTGAAGAACTTTAAAATGCTTTTAAATCCTGTGTTTCTGGACATGGGCCCTGGTGTAATCTTCTCCCCCACCCTTTTCAGTTCTGTGACCCACATCCTCTAGTAGTCCATTCCTTAGGAGTGACCTTCATTTCCTAGCAGCAGTAATTTTTTTCCCAGTTGGTCTCTTGTATCTGTTCTGCATTGATGCCTACTTGGCTTGCAGTGAGGCTCAGGCATTCTGCTGCCAAGCATGGAAACTGTCCTGATTGTCATAAATTGCAGTTACAATTTTGGGAGATGATTTTTTCCTGGTTTCCTGACTGCTGCATGTTTAAATAAACTTGAGACAGTCCTTGTACATTTTGTTAGGAGAGTGTTTCACAATATTTTGAGGTGATTAACTAGGTGGATTTTGAAGTTAATTTCTGTGTCAGAAACAGTAGGACCTTCAGGAAAGGTTAAACAAAGATTTAGGATGGTCATTCTACCTAGAAGGATGAGGAGAGAAGGAAATGAGTGTAGCAGCTGCTAACATAGCCAGTATTTTGGGGGTAATAGTCCTATAAACAGATATTTGTAGAGTATGGCTTCAGTTATGCTGGGTTTAATGCTATAAATGCAGTTGATATTAAACTTCATTGTTGTTACTTTTACCTGCAAAACAATAAATACATGGCTCAATTGTCTGGATATTGACAAACAAATCTGTATAAATAAAAGAACTCCATTTAGTCATGTAAACAAAAAAGTTTAATCCCAGTTCAGGTTTGATATACATCCTTCCTACAGATACTGATCCAATAAGATACAGCTTTCCTGTGTCCTGCTTTAAGTCCACTTGAAAGCCTTACTTCATCTCAAATGGCATTGGACCCTATATTTAGGCAAGCAGATGGTCTAAAATCTCCTACCACCTATTTACTCCCATCCCATCTCCCATCATTCCCATGCCTGCCATGACTCTTGTGAATGCTGACTATCTCATTTATGCATCTTAGTCCAGGAAATTATTCTTCAGGGGTTTTTTTGTAGCTGTAACAGGTGGAAGAAGAGACTTGCTTTGCTGATTCCTTCAACATCTTATTTGCTTTGATTTGTTATTGTCGTTGAAATATGTGGCATGCTGCATGGTGGGCTGCTGTTCTTGCATTGACTAAGTTAAAAGCTTGCCTCTTAGTTTAACAACACTTCATTGATGGGAAAGTTTTATTAATTGTAGAAAATTGCCCTTTACCTCGAAGGCCATTAATTTGGGGAAACATTTCATTTGTTTAATGTATGCAAAACACACTACATGAACTTTGAAGTCATTGCCAAAGACTTGAAGAATGCTGATGTTGTAGAGTCTGCATAACAATAACAATAAAAATAAATTGGAGCAGAACAGTATCCTGCTCATAAGGCATTCTCCCATATCAGTACAGTGTTAAATATTTATTGTTGAACTAGTCATTGTCAGGGGGTTGTGTGGCAGAACAGTGAAAGTTGAACAAAGCAGTTTAAAGATGCTGGAACTATTGAATTGAACATTGCCATCATAAAAATATAAATCCTATACCACGAAGGATGGAGAAGTAAAAACCAGAAACTACCATATCTCATTGTACTCTTAACCATTTCAGAATGCATTGTAAATGTTTCATAGGTAAACTTTCATACATTTAAAAAAAAAAAAAAATAATGTTGCTATAGTGAAGAAAAAAGAAACAGAGCCTTTTTGAATAGTTAAAATGGAATCCAGCAAAGTGTGTTTTGAAGAGCAGGATGATGGTTAAAATTCAGACTTATTTTTCTGAAAAAGGCAGGCATCTGTTTTTCAGCTCCTGATATACTAGCAGAACTGGGGTTGGTATATATTCACAAATTACTGTCTCTGCCGTCATTTCCACCTCTTAGAAACAACACAGAAAGGGGAACAGTATTAAAATACTCTTGTTAATTAGCTGTGTCACTGCAGTATTGTTTCGCCAGTTGATGGGGTCAACGGGAGGGACACAGGCACCAGTGAAAAGGCAGGATTATTTTACTGTTTATCTCAAAATAATACAGAAGTGAAGTAAGGCACTTAATTACAAAAAATAAACTTATTATACTTTGTTATAATGAGCGAGGACAATAAGCAAAGTAATGTACCTAATCATTACTACACAAAGAAAGCTATAACGACCAAGAAGATGCATCACCAATTACCCTGTTAATATGTTACCATTATCCAGACCCACAGTCGCTGGGGAACTCCGGTTGCAGCAAGGATCTGGAGAACCTGTCCCAGCAACTGGGAAGACCTGCATAGTGAGTCCACTCATAGGTGACGTATCCAAAGTCTCTGTCTGCAAGAGGGTCCAGCTTTTATAATACTCAATTACGAGATTCAGAATGACTTGCATTTTTCTTTATACAGAAACATCTGGTGTCATCTTCTCTATTGGGTGTCATCCAAGGCCTGGCCAGGGCCAGTTTTCCTATCTTTTTTTTGTCTTTAACCACACATTTCTCAACAAGGTGTGATCTTTAGATGTCTGGTTTCATTATCTTTCATTATCCTTCATTATCTTATTTTAGCTCGAACTATGAGGCCTATTCTTTCAATAGGCTGGTTGTCTTGTTTCACCATCTATTTTAGTTCTACCTACCTATCTCTTGATAAGTGCTAATTGTTGTAGCATAAGCATTATAACAAAGTCCTAACAAACTTTTCTTCAGTGGTTAGTTAAGTAAAATGAGGTTCAGTTATTGATTATAAACTATAACACGGGATTCATCATTCACCTTTGGCCTGGGCCTGTTGTTTAGGCCTCAGCATACCAATGACACCTAAGATGAATGCTACATTAATGTTAAATTTTTATTATTCTTTTTCTCATACTGTGCCATGGAGAGGCAGAAGTGTTTGGCTGCTGTGAGTCATGTTGCTCCATGGATATCTTTGAAGGAGGTGTTATTTACCAGAGGTGGAATGCACAAACAGCAGTGATCTGTTGTTTCTGTTTTGTCTGTGACTCTCAGTCTTTTTGGGCGGACATATTACAACTGTAAATGTGTGTACGAGTGGTGGGAGCAGAAATGTTTAATAGAAAAACAGAGTGATACAGCTGCCTTTCAAAAATACCTAAAAAAGGAAACTTTTTCTTGAAGGTATTTTAAAATATTTTCCTGTGAGAATATGCAGCACTTACTTATACTGGGTAATTTGTGATTGCATCCTTCATAGCACCGAAGTGAAACTGTGAAGCAATAATTGTGCTCAATTAAAAACAGATGAATACCAATATTTGTCTGTTTCTAACTCTTAAAATGTTTTTCTGCTAACCTCAGGAACTTTAATAAACATAATCTGGTGTATTTTAGTATTAAAGGAGAAAGAATCTCACACTTTTCTTGTATCAAGCTAGTAGTTTAGTAGATAGATCTAAGGAAGTTGTTATACTATATAAACTGTTAGCTAAATATAAATAATCTCTAGTACATCAACTGCCTGGCATTCTTAAAAAGAAACCTAAGTAGCTTATTTGCTATCATAGCTGTTGACAGCCTTTGTGCCCACTGTTGATTAAGTGTTGATTAACTACCTGATGTATTTGAATGCTACACTAGTATGTAGCACTTGGTCTTGGGCTTGTTTTCCACTTGTCATCTTATATTTACTACAGCTTTCACTGTTAAAGATTTCACTGTTAAAGACTTATGTAAAAGAACTACAAACATGTCACTAAAGAGAATTGTTTTAAGCATTTTGCCCAGAAAATGTGTATTTATGTATCTTTAGTTTTTCTCTTAGCCCCTACTCTGCAACTGCAGCAAACTCTTTACATTGCCAGCATTTCACAGACCATAGATATCTTGAATATGATAATCTGGTTCATCTTTTTGCTGTTAGAGAGCATGCTATTAGCTGAATAAAGAATTGATTCCTTAGTGGCCAGTAAAAGTCTCAGAACATGCATCCAAAAGGTACCACGATGACCTCTAATCTCCTGGCCCATATGGGACATTTCAGTTGTCTTCTCTTGCCTCTCCTACCATTGTAATTAGACATGACTTTCATTGTCCGTTGAAAGATTCAGTCATGTTGCAGCACACTCTTCATTCTGTGCTATGCCTGATCCTAAAGATTGCAGTATATTGATAAGAGGGTGAAAGGTTTGTAGACTCACTCACTGCGAAGTGTAAATCAGCTAATATCTGTTTGCACCAGTGTAAGTTCCAGCCTCTTAAAATGCTTCAGTCCAAAGAATGCTGTGTAAATAAGATAATGATACAAGATTTTAGGAGTCTGGTTGCAATTAAGTAAGTAGAATTTTGATTTGTGTTTGTTTTTCAGAGCCAGAGCTTCAACTGTGTGGAAAAGACTAGGTGTCCAGGATCCAATGTAACTTCTGTACAGATACAGGGAGATTCAGATTATTTCATCAACCACCTTGGAGTACCTGCCACACAATTTTCTTATGAGGATGTCAGAACATCAGAGGTATTTACGAATAAAATTCATAGAATGGTTTTGGGTTGGAAGGGACCTTAAAGATCATATAGTTCCAAGCCCCTGCCATGGCAGGGACCCAGGGACACCTTCCCCAAGACCAGGTTGCTCAAGATGGACAAACTGAAGATGGAATTAGATAGATTTTCTTTGTTTATATCCTTACATGACAAGTGTGTTGTAGTGGAAAGTTATCTCCCATAAATTCATTTTTTAGATATTCAGAGAAATAACACAGAACTTCTAAGTGACTGATTTTATATGGATATGGCATTGAAACAAACAGATAAATCTTTAAAACAAATGAAACACAAAAAAACCCAAACCCAGCAGACATTATGTTAAAAAAATTAATATTACAGGTTACATATTATCAAACCAAACTTTTCAGTCTACTTTAAACATAGAGGAAATGACTTTTGATGTGTATTTTTTTCACAGTAGGATCAGACAGTCTTCAAAATGAGTTTTATATCCATTTTTATACTGAGGGCAAAGTATGAGTCTCTAGTGCATGTGTTGTAAAGATCTGTATGTTTGACTGGAGTCTTTGAAACACCACATTCGTTTTCAGTCTGTTGTCCTCTGCAAGGTAAGTGGAAGGAAGAGGCATTTTACACTGTTTGTAGACCAGGTTGGAATTGGACACAGATAAACTGTTAGGAAAGTTTGTTGATCCTCAGTCTTCACTACTGTTGGTTATATTTGCACCTGGACAGCTTAATCTTACCCCTCTTTTGCTTAGCTGAGGATCAGGAAGCCTGATATTAGTTATTTCAAGATACAGCAGTCATGAGAAAAGACATGTCTTTTCTTGTAAATATAACAATGCGTTTATTTCATATTCCACTCATTTCTCTTCCTGAACTGTGCACATCTTACCAAGTTCAAGAACAAAGATGAAGCTGAGTTGAACTGGAATTCTTCTTGGCATTGCATGCTAATATGCTTCTATTTCACAAATGAAAAACAAAACACAAATATACTAAATATTGGAGCCAGGTCATTTTCTACATCAAAATAGATTAAGTCAAGAATTTGTAGAAATTTGGAGACGTCTTTTCTAAACATCACTGCCTGTGTTAGGCAAAGCATTCTATTTCAGATCAAACACACTGCAAATGCTGTAAGGAAAATGTGAAGGCAGACCTAAGAGTGCAATGTTTATGAGAAGCTTGTGATCCAGTGCAAAATTCTGTTGTCACGTAGCAGCTATTCCACTTAGCTTTCATTCCAGATTTGTGTGTATAGGATCTATAAACATGAGAAAGGGTCTTCAAACTTCAATATATCAAAATAGTAAGTATTTTCCAGCAACATTTGCAATATGAACACTGACGATTCCCTTGGCTATTGTCTGTTTCAGTCTCACCAAACTTATTCTTCATGTTTGATTGACTTTGCAGATGTGTGATTTTGTCCTTAAAATAACTCAAAAATGTAATCAAAATCATAAAAGAAAATATTTTCAAATTTCATAGAGTCACAGAATGGTTTGTGTTGGAAGGAACCTTAGAAATAATGTAATTTCTACCCCCTTGCAATGGGTAGGGACACCTCCCACTATATCAGGTTGCTCAAAGATCCATCCAGCCTGGAACTGAACACTTCCAGGGAGTGGACATCCACAGCTTCTCTGGGCAACGTGTTCCAGTGTCTCACCACCATTATAGTAAAGAATTTCTTCCTCATATCTAATAGAAATCTACCCTCTTTCAGTTTAAAGGCTTTACTCCTTGTCCTGTCACTACATGCCCTTACAGAAAGTCCATTCCCATGTTTCCTGTAGGCCTCCTTTCAGGTACTGAAAAGCCACTATCAGGTGTCCCTGGAGCCTTCTTTTCTCCAGGCTGAACAATCTCAACTGTCTCAGCCTGTCCTCAGCAAATTTGATTCTCTGTCAAAAACAGCTTTTGTCCTTCCTGTAAAATCTTTCTCTAGAAAAACCTGTGATAAGTGTAATCTACAGTCTTGAAGTCTATGAACTGCACCTCTCAGACTGTAGGAGATCTTGACCCCATGAGATCTGGTTCATGTGAGAAATAAATTTGCTTAGCAAAATGTGTAAATTTCTGTTGGCAAGAGGATGTATTTTTCCTTTATGTGAAGTTACACAGAATGATTACATTTGGATTCTTTGTTATTTCTTGTACGGATTATTAACAGTCCTTCCAAACATAGCCTCATTTTCTCTCCTCTATTCTATCAGAGATGCAAATTCTTTATTGTTTACTATTAATTGCAGTTGTTTATTGGGGATTCTGTTTGTTGTATCAAATGGTGATAGTACTGTTATATGGCAGACAGCAATTATTCTGGGTTTACAGTTATAATAATAAACATCATAGGAATTTCTCTAGTGCAGGTTAGTGACTGAAAATAATCTGTTGAGTTGCAGAGCGGGGATTATTGCTTGTTTGTTTCCAAGCTGTTCAGCTTTTTAAACTATACTTTGGCTTTGTCAGCTTCATTGCAAACCAAGATTTAGATTTGGGAAAATAGATTTCAGAAATGGGGTGTTTTGATGGGCTTGTGTAGGCTATCATTTTGCCAGGTTGGTTTCCGCTGCTGTCTCTTTCACTGCTGTGAACTACTCAGGAAATTCTCTTCTTCTGGAGTATACAGCAGTTATTTATTTTATCCACCTGTCAGAGAGCATGCAGTGTCACATAAAACTGATGATATTCCACACTCAAAAAAAATCAAAACTGTTTTAGAGTAAAAAAGCCCAAGATCTGTGTCTTATATTCTGCTTACAGAGCAACAGTTATAGGTCAGCTTTAGAAATGCATTTCTTACACAGGCAGTGTAATGCAGATCCTCAGAGAGAAAGCTGTAAAAGCTTTTCATTGGCAGGAACCTGAGGAGTAAATAAGAGGAATAGAAGCTGTAAGGGGAAACATCCAGACCAGAAAAGTAAGTAAAACTGTCTTGCTTGAAATTACCTAATACAGTGAACCACAGCCTCAGGGATGTTAAAGCTACATGGCAAATGCCTGTGGTCAGATGTCTTGGCTAGTAAAGTGCATTCTAACTATTCAACCACAAGGATAAAAATGCACTGAGTGAAATGCAGCTCATTTATTTACTAGCAGAAAATATGCCACATTTTAGTCTGCAAGTAAGAAGTAAACTTGGAAGAATTTCTCAAGTGGAAAATAACATATTAACCCAATTTTCAAGGATCCTCTTGCAGTTGCTGAAGGAATCCTTCCTCTCCTCATAAACCCTGTTGCTCTGGCTTTACCTCCACTTGAGGTTCACATCTGATTTGTAATGTATTAGGAGAAATTAGGAGTTTTTTCTAATACTGAAGATTCTCTTACTTTGAGGAGTCATGCTATTTACCTCCAAGTGTCCACCTAGACCCTCAAGAGAGTGATGTTGTTTTCAAATCTGAGTTTCTCTACTACTGAAAGCCCATTATTGCAAGTGTATTAGTCCTCACCTCAGTGGAGAATAGTATTAGAAACCTCTTCTCTTAGCTTTACATCAACATGAAAGAGCTTCATACAGTAAAAGAGGTCTTAGATCACAGACTTGTCTTTGTTATTCTCTCAACTGCAATAAGAGCTAGATGGCAACGGAATTACTCAACCATATAATCAGAGATACATCAGGAATAATACACTGGAGTGACTACATTCTGATACTTTTTCCATGTGTGGACTATTTCTCTGTCATGGAAAATATTAGTCACATTTGTATGACAATGTATTTGCAACCCCTACAATGGTGTAATACATAAATATCCTCCATAATGATAAAAGATACATGCATATAGTGGAGAAAAGTATGGTCTGGGATACTTCACTGTTCATCATGATTCTACTTATTGTCTTAGAAGTAAATTCTTCACCTGTGGTGCTGCTTTTAGTTGGTAAACAACATGACTGAAGCTTGGCTTTTGATTGTAAATTAGGAATAACTCTGAAAACACTGGATCTGTTAGTGTATGAACTGAAGAACATTCATTCAGTTTCTATTTGAATTCTTCATTGTTTCTGAATGGATATGCACTGAGTGTGTGACTGGGTAATAGGCACAGCTTTATCACTTAATAGGTTAAGTTATTTCTTTTCCATTTACACGTCTATTTTTTTGTCTTTCTCTGTTGTTTTTTGGCATGTTTCTTATGGAAATTCTAGTATCAAATGGTTTCTTTCAGTTGTGTGACTGATAACAGTGTTCTTCCATATGAAGTCATGATCACTGTAGACTCAACTCTGCCTTTGTGAATGGCCACTACAAAATACAAAAGGAATGCTAAAATTAAGGAAATTAAAGGAAACTTAAGCATTACAGGTATAAGAGACTTGTTACTCAAATCTGTGGCTGTATTAACAGGAAGTGGATTTAGTCCCAGTGAACACTTGTTAACTAATTTTCCTATAACCAGACATGAATGGAGAATTGTGCTTGAATCCCAAATACCCTGGGTTATCCTGCTTTACCCAATTTGAGAATATATTTTCTAAAGGTTTCTTTCGGAAAGCGAGTACAATCAGTGTGACTTTCAGGCAATGGAAGGCCTGCATGGAGGTGGAGAACTTGTTGCTCAGATTCCTAGTTATGTATCTTTATAATCAAAGTCACTTGAAACTGTCAACATTTTTTTATATATATACATGTTCTAGCTGTCCATGCTGAGGTGTTTCAGCCACTAAATATGCTGAGCTCCCACAGTTCTAAGTAATATCACAGAATCACAGATCATCTGAGGCTGGTATAGACATCCAAGATCATCAAGTCCAGCCTATGACCCAACACCATGACATCAGCTAGACCATATCACTAAGCATCACATCCAATCTTTCCTTAAACATCTCCATGGATGGCAACTCCACCACCTCCCTGGGCCATCCAGTCCAGTCTCTAATCACCCTTTCTGTGAGGAAGTGTGTCAAAAGGTTTAGATTCTTTTCCTAGTTTAGGTTTTGTCTTTCCTTACTATTTTTTGCACTCATTACTGTAATGGAACAAAGCTACCTCTTGATGAAAGTCTTGAAGCATAAACACAAGAAGGATTTTAAAAGAGCAATGTATCCACATGGTAATCATTTTACTATAATGTGGGAAAGTTTTAACCTTTGGTACATTTTTTAAATTTTACCTGTGAACTTTTCTTCAAAATATAGATATCATCACACTGAGCTAATGCTGGAGTTGTAGCTTTATCCAGCAATACAGATTCCCTCTACTACAGAGTAAAATAAATCTCCTGGAGATCTGAAAGGGGGTTTTGCCCCATTACCTTTTAGCTGCAATAGAAGCATCACCTGTTATGGAAAAGATGTAATTTAAAATGTAAGCTGTTTACACAGCTGTTGGTTATAGAGATAGAGATTTCAGGCAGTAAATACCAAGAGGGGCTAAATGTGCTGGGATCTGTTTTGATAAGGGCTGCTTCTGCTTGCTTATGGTACCAGTTGTTTAAGGCTGGTGTGCTCAATAGGGTATTATTTGTGGAGGAGGAAAGGCAGATTCCACAGGATCACTGAGGCAAAATGAAGGGCTATTTTCTAAACTTTCTTCTTCCGTGGCCTCACCCAACACATAAAGGAGAAGACAGATTCTACTATGCCAAGAATATGTGTGTCAGTACTTGAGGTGGAGGAAGAGAGAACATGTGAGTTTTCTATAGTGGTGTTAACTGCTGAGTGACCTCACTGTTTCAAAGAACTTTCTGCTGATTTACTTAAAACAGACTGGTGTTAAATTTAGTCTTAAAATGTGCTACATGTGTCTTAAAATATAACACAGCTTAACAGTGTCAAGGGTGTCTCCTGCCTTCTCCAGAAAGGTGTTTTGCATAAATACTTCCTTTCATTTTTACACTGCATAAAAATATACCAGGACCAGCAGCATGATCTGGAAGATTTTGTGTTGTTTCCTGTCTCTAGACATATTTTTAACTGTCAGAGAGACTCAGAACTTAAGAAGTTTATCCATGCCTTTTCTTCTAAGCTTCTGTTTCTTTTATTTCCATCCCTTATTTCTTTGAGCTTCACCTTGTTTTTCTTTTTATATGAGCACCATCCCATATCATTTTCCCTTTTCTTGGTGGAGTATGTACTTTGCTCTTCTTGATTCAACATTTTAATCTGCCAGGCACATTTGCCTTTTTTCTTCATAAAAGGGGCCAGAGGAAGGTAGCTTTTAAAAGATCTATATTTGGAAGAGTAGCCATGAGCTTCTTCACTAGAGAAGAACCAACCCCATTGTTGCAAGTTAATTCCTTTTCATTATGTGTTTTATTGCACACTTTATAGCATAGTTGCTGAAGTACTGGAATCTGAGTAAATCTCAGAGGCTGAGAAGAACAGCCTTGCTGTGGCTGCCTAATGTTTGGGTAAAGGAAAAGTATGATCTGTATTTGCCACTGTTTCAGTTAGAATTTTGATTGTCTCTTCAGAATTGCAAATCGAACAACATTAAACTGCTCAGCATTTTGAAGCCGTTCCAATCACTTGCAAACTTAAGCTGGTGTAGGAGCATTTTGAGCTTTTTTCAAGATAGAAATAGACTGTTACTATCCATTTCTATCTTATTGAAGCCAACAGTTCCACGAGGAATTCAATTTCTTAAATTATAGCTAGGTGATTTCCTATGTTATATGCATATTATTCATCCTTCTCAGTGCATCCCATTACATAATGATTCTCTTCTGTGATAATGTGGTAGGTTACCTCAATGATAATATTATTAGTTTATTTTGGGAAAAAAATAAAATAAAATTACTGTATGTTATTATAAAAACCCCAACAACCTACCCTCTTTTTTTGTGATTTATCGATAGACACATATTTAGCATGAAATATTTTATGGCAGCTGTCCACATTTGGGTATGCAGGGCTTACAGAACATTTACTTTTACACCTAGACCATAAAAGTTGTTTTCCGTATCTTCACTCAAACTTAAGTACAGGCAAGAAGTATAAAAATTACCTGTCACATTATTCAAAGGCTAGACCAAGATAGTGTAATACCATGGCCCACTAAGCTAATTTAGAAGAAAAATGAAAAGAGGTTTCTTTATAGAAGGCATTTGTATGTAATATATGTAGAAGAGTTTAGAATTTTGACAGTTTGAGATTGTATCCTCTTTAGAGAGAATGCATAATGATTTTTATTTCTGTTGAAATATGCATAACTTTTTGAAGGTAACTTTCAACTTTCATTAGAGCTCTTAAAAGTGATTTTCACCCACACCAGTGTAAGACAGAGGCCACTAAATCTTAACTCTTCACTGAATGAATGTGGCTTCTCAGTTGGTTTTACTTCCTGTCTCCCTCTGCTTCCTCCCTTCCCCCCTGTCTGCCCTCTTTTCTTCCTTTTTTATCACTGGGAAAACTTAGTGCAGATTCTTAATTAAGTATTTACATGCTTAGCCTGACACAACATGCACTACTTTCAAAAGAAATCAAAAGATTCCCAAGTTTTCTTTGTTATGAGAAAAGAAACAGATGAGCTGTCCTTGATAGACAGAAGTTAGGGTCTTGTTTACCAAAAAATGACTCCCACATAGCATGCTGCTTTCATCTCTTTCATGTGCTTATGGTAGTGGAAAGGGAGGGCTTACACAGTATGGAGCTCTCTTCAGTGCATCTGGCTTGTGTCTTCCTAAACATGAATGGGAAACTGGTGTGTATAGCAATTTTTGTCTGTAAACTGTGGAGTTTCAGTGGCAGTGATTAGAAGCAACATTTAAATGCCATGTTAAGGGGACCTTCAGCTGCTTTTTCATTTCTTCAGGTAAAGTTTTGAACCCAACATGCAAATTCATAGAAACCAAAGTGGCATGGGGAAGTTCTGGGTATGTGTAAAGGATCAGGACTCCAGCCACTCTGACAGATTGTCCATGCTGGGACCTTGCCACAAATGTCCTTGTCCCACTGATGACTGGGAGAGTCTTTCCTGTCATTATTGATTCGCTGATGTACTGAGTTGATACTAGGTCTGACCTTGACATGATGTTTATATTATTTAGTATTAGTTCAGTGAAAGTGTCTGAGTTATTTGCCTCTGTTAGAAGTTTAATATAAGTGGAACTTGTAGGAAACTTTTGGAGTTTTTTTTTTATTATTATTTTCAAATTTGCAACTGAATTATCAATCTTTTCAGCATAAGTAATTCAGTAGTGTAGTTGATGGCTACTGGCTCTATTACCACACGAACAGCTATGCCCCTTGCCATTATATACCCTCCAGAACACTGTTTCTTAGATTTCACAAAACAAGCAATTAAGATAAAGTTAATTTCCACCTACCAGTGAGCTATTGCCAGAATTTATTCAAAGTTACTGTTTCTTTGACAGAAGGGTTCCTTGTATCACTGATACAGATTGAACTGTATGTGTCAACAAAGCTGAAAACAACTGGTAAACAATTTGCAAACTCAAGGACAGATAATCCCCTGTGACAGTCACAATCTCTGTCTTCAGCTACAATGTCTGAGCTGGAATTTACCTAGGAATATAACATGGATCTAGGAACGTAACGTATAGGAAGTGGCTGGATATATTGTGAACAAACTCTTGACAACTGTCACTAAATTTCTGATCAATGTTCTCTTACATTATCTCTTATCAAAATTCTTGTCAAGGTTTAATTGTATAGGTAATACGTATATATACACACACTTTATTTTTATAGGTGTTATGCTCATATATATTTATAATCAAGGTGGCATTATGGAAGGCAGCAAAGTCCGTGGTACAATTTTGTCTGAAAATTCTGGGTAAAGCAATAAATTTCACTCCATAAACACAGCCTTGTGCCTGTGTGTGTTGCATGAGTAGTCTGGTCTGTGATATCCTTTACTGAGGAGCAGTTTTATACGACTAATGTAGTTCACTGGTCAAACAGTTACAGTGCTTAAAGTCAATCAATGTTCTGAAGTTTCAGACATCAATATTCCTAATGCAGTTATCTTAACATTTTGCATGACATCATTAATCACACTGTTACTTCATATCCAGATCATTTTCTCCTTTGCTTCCACTGTCCTCTGGTCCCTTTCCAGGTAGGGAAGAGTCAGTTACTGTCTTGAGATTTCTGACTACTTGGATGATCTATGGCTGGCCAGGCTCTTCTGGTAAATTTTATGCTCTTTTTCTTCTATTATTTATGTGCTCCTGAATTAAGTGTCACCTAGTACCAATTAATTATCAGACTGAAATATATTTATGGAAAACTTCCATTAGAAACATCATGGCATCATTTCTTAGAAAGATCAGGGTAGGCCATAGCCAATGACATGGTGTACTTACTTCAGCTTTAGCTGCTAAAACAGAACTTTCAAGCCTGTGGCATGTGCATGAATGTCCTTAGAAGAGAATGAGCACCATAGGTTTGACCCTGGTATTCCAGGAAGATTCCTTCCCTAAAGAAAAGCCTTATTTCTATATCCAGGCTAATAGGTAGTTTGCATAGCAGCAGTGTGTGGCTGTAATGATCTGCAATTTGGTAGCTTTTTAATCTAAAAACATGGCTCTCCATGAATCCCCTCCTTTCTTGTTTTACTCCTCCTTTCTTCATTTTATATATTAATTTTTTTAAGGAAGAACACAGCTGGTAGCTGCTCATGGGGAGCTGTGAGGGATGTTTCATGCATGTATGAAAGAATCAAAGTGACAGTATGCTTAGAATATCAGAGAACACCAGGAATTCTTTGCAAAGGAGCAAATGTGCATTAGCCTTAGAATAGCAGGTTTTGTGGGAACCCAGGATTTCCTTTTTTCTAAACTGTCTTGAAGATTTTGGTGCTGTTGCATTTGTGGCTGGGAGATTTTATGAACATCGTAGTAGAACTTTAAGAGAGTTAGATGTGTCAAGGTGAAGAGAGAGGTTTTATTTTTGCTCGTGGACAAGTGCTGAACTGCCAGTGTGTAACAAAATATAGCTGAACAGTCCTCAGTAGATAGTTTTGGGACTACTTGCGGAGTCTGGTCCAAACCACAGCTGCCTGTGTGTCTTGCCTTTCTCAGTCATGAGCTACACTATATTTCTCCTGACCAAAATGTTTTCTCTTTTCAGTCTGTCTTTAACATAAATTAGTGCTTTTTGATTCCTTTGTACGTTCAGGGTTTGCTCAGTGTAATACTCACCAGTAATATGTTAATGCATTAGTCCATCTGTTCACTTGTTAAGGTTAATGGCTCAGTGTTCTACAAGACAAAATACATTTGATGTTCAATTGATTGCTTGAGTTGTTTTATTGAATAATATGAATATTTAGCTCCTTAATTTCATGGAAGAGCATCTTTGTTATTCCACTAATGTTAGCTGAAAGTGATGACATCCTCATCAGTTGGATACATTGCTTTGCTCCAAAAGAATCTGTTTGGTCTCACAAATCCAAGTGCTTTGATGTCCCAAACATTGCACGGTGCATACAGAAGGGGAAAATTCTTTGCATAAGCCTGCTGTACAGTAACAAAATACACAGCCTCTTTAGCATTCACACTGCATGGGTACATAGTGTTGCTCTAAACTCTGTCCTTGCAGATTCTCTCACAGGCTTTTCATTTTCTTGGAATTGAGTAAGGGCTGTTGAAAGTCAGTGGAAGAAAGGCAGCCTGGAAGTTAACAGGGTCAATGGGATATGGAAAAACGTGAGCAATTTGCTTCGACACCAATTATTACTTCTCTTTGATAGCCTGCTGAAGCATCTCGTTACTGACAGACATGTATTATCTAAGGGTAAAAGACACAGAATTATCTGTCCTCCCTGGAGAAGGAAATGGCTTGTTGCATTCAAGATAACATTTTACCGTTGTTGCTCTAAGTGGCTAAATTGAACAAACCAAATAAATGTCTTCTGGTAGAGTATCTGGAATAACTATCAGAACTTGGTTTGTGTCAACAGATATTAGTAGTTTAGCACTCAGCTTTGTCTTTTAATGCTTTGGGAAAAAAAATATCAAGATCCCTGGGCTATCAAACATCTGTGATTTGAGTCAATGATACACTCTCTCAAATGGAATCTTCAATGTTTGGTGGATCTTATCGTGGCCATTAAAGAACTGTTTAATAAGGCTTTTGATAAATAAATATTGTCTTGGAAGACTTTGTTTTACCTTAGCAAAAGCCTGTTATGATTCTTACTGCAAAATGTTGAGCCTCCCACCTATATGGTATCTGTCCAGTGGATAAAATCATATTTCTTCACTCAGCATAATAAATTACATAGATTTTTAAGTACTAAAAACTGAAAACTGGAAATAGGAAGCATGAAATCAGGAAGCAAATATTATAAAGCACAATACATTTGTGATTACAAAAGACATTGTCACTGGGATTCATGGCTTATAGCCAGACATTTTTAAGATGATCTTACTGGCACTGCATGCTTTCTACATCATTTACATGCTCGCAGTTGATCATAAATTGTTACTAAATGTTCTTGCACCCTTCACACGACAAAGGTGTTTGCAGTTATGTGTAGTGAATCTGAACTGAGGCTCCTATTTATGACCTCCTGAAACTTTGGGAAGATCTGCTGTGAGGTTTCAGATTTCTGTTTTGAGCTGCTTCTTCCTTCTTAAACTGCTTCCAGTTTAAAAAGTGTCAAGGGAAAACTCTAGAGAGGAATAAAGCTATGCAAGTATCCTGGTATCTTAAAAGCTGCATTCTTTATGCTGCAGCCTGTGAATTTACAGCTTTACAGTGATTATTTCAATTCATTTACTAATGCAAGGAAGCAAATGGTAAATTAAGAGTTGAGAGAAGAGTGCTTGTATCCTTTCCTGTATGATGACTGCTGGCTTGAGTGTTTCTGGCCACACTTGAGTTGAATAACAAAATAAATCATGCAGCAGTGATTCCAGTGCTGCCTTTTCTGTTGTCAGTGTAGTCCAGTTTGGCAGCCTCTGCTTATTTTGTCCAGCAACTGGTGAGATCATAAGGTCAGTGTGCCTGTTTACTAGAACATTAAAACAGAATATACATTTGGTTTTGTTTCTTTTCTAAATGTTTTTCAGTAAACTGAAGTGGTAAAAAGACCAAAGAAAAGCCTCTTTCTTGTCAGAAATTCCTTCTGATGTGCCTATTTTCACAAAGTAAGGTCATTCTCACTTTGAGATTTTTGACACATGTTAGACTGTGGCAACTGCAAAGCTTGGCTTTCTAAAAATAATTTTCAAGCCTACACTTTCTTTTGTGAGTTTCATTTAAGTAATAACCCATGAAAACCAACTTTTATATCACTTTATAATCCTTTGTGGATATTTTTGTGGGGAATATTTAATTAGATGTCAAGAGCATTTGCTAGAAAGGGAAGAGTCAGCCTCCTAATGAGAGAGAGAGGCATACATGCTCTTCTGTGCTATATTTGCAGCTTTAAGGGCCTTTATTAGTGAGATATGCTATATGCTATCCATTAATGCCTGGTGTTATGTCATTGTTTCAGTTTAACCCACACATTAAAAGATCACATTTTGGCTTGGGTATGTTCTATTCTAAATAGTACAATTTTTCAGTTAATCTATTTAAAAACCTGCTTCAGTCTGCAGCACCCTCCCAAATTAAAAGTAGATAGCTGATAAACCATATTTTTTTCTGCAAGATACCATTTGTTATAACTCTTTTTTTAGTCCTTCAAAAAAACCTCTGGTTGAATCTCTTGCACCCTGCCAGGAAAAAAAAAAAAAGGAAAACAGAGGAAAGATGCTCTTTTAGCCTAGCTGAGGTGAAACACCTGTTTCACAAAGGAATACAATTGTATATTTGCTGCCAAGACACCATATGCCAATTTCTTGACTTAAGGTAAAGTGGAAGAAGGGATTAGTGAAAGCCTGCAGCACAGATTTCAGAGGTATTTTTGTTCTGCTCATCGTGCTCTCTTTATCTTTTCTTCAAATGAGGTTTTCTCCTTCATGCTATGACAATTTTTTGGCTGTGGTTTTGAATACAGATGCAGACAAGTCCTCATGCAATTCTAAGCCTCTGGATTTGTGGGTAGTAGTTTTGGGCACTAGCATAACTTCATAGTGTGTGCTCTGCAGGTGAACTCAACCTCTCAAGTAAACTTGTTTCCCAGGTTGCTTTTGAAGGTAATCCCTGATTGCTTGCTTTGTGTTTTACTGACCAGATGCTTCATGTTTGTGTCCCCCCCTCAGGTTGCTGCAATTCTACTCTTCAGGCTGTTGTATTACAGAAAGACAGAAAGAATGAAACAGGTTAATAGTCCTTAGAACAGACACACCATGTATCTCTATATATGTGCACAGGCAACAGATTACATTCTCAGTCCTGATGCAGCAGTAGCTTTATACCCCTAAATTCTCCTCTACTAGACGTTATTCTTTGGTCTGTGTGAAGCAAATAAACAGCTTTCTCTTGTCTTTTACCCTTCTTTTGTGTATTTGCTTTGCAGACGTTAGCAGTGTTAGATTAGCATGTTTATACTCCTTGGCCTAACTATACAAATTTCTGAAGGACTTTTGGTCTCACTTCTTGCTTTGGGTTGTACTTTCCTAAGAGTCTGTTACTTTTCTGCAGTCCAAAATTGATGGCACAAATATTGTGAAGTGGTGAAGGGCAAAGCTGGCTCAAATATGAACAATACAGACAAATAGTAACAAGAATGAAGTCAAGCTGATTAAAGAACTTCAGTGTATATATATATATATATATTTTTTTCCCAGATTGAACATTATTGTTGAGTGGAGAAACCTCTGCTGCATGTTGCTTTCAAAAAAAAAAAGTACAAAACATTCTGGAGGGATTTTTATATTATTCACCAGCTTGAGGACAGAGTGATGTTTTCTTATAAGTGCTGGAGAATATTCTGCAGGCAAGAAAAAACTCTTCAGCTATGGAATGAGAGCATAGGAAGAAATTATTAGCTACACAATTTGAATTTCCTAAGTGGTAGTTTAACTGTTTCAAAAGTAATAGTCAGGAAAGCAGGACTGTCCATTGTGGATGCAGCATTGTCCTGGCCTAGTAAAGAAAATTGTTTTGTTGCATGGACCACAGAACTATTTCCAACTCCCAGACAGTCTGAGGTGAAATTTGTTTTTTTTTTTCCTTGCTTCATGACAGCAGCAGATCTATAAAGTATGCCGAGGTATTTACTTGGTTTTACATTAAATCACTAGAAGTGCTGTGGGATTTTATTCATGATTTAAAATGCTTTTGTTGAAAGTTGGTGTATAAATTGAAGGTATGCTATAAAATGGTACACAAGGGATGGCAAATTTAGTACTTTTAGAAGGTGAAGCGTTCTGTTCACTTAATTAGTTGAGGAAGGCTAAGGTAAGGTAGTGAAATGACACCAGTAAATCAGAGGTGAATTTTAATACATGTATCCATCATAAATAAGCAAGAGTAAGGCAGGATTGGAGTTTTAATGGATTTTTTTCCTGCGTTTTCGATCCCCATTTAATCGATGCGTAAATCAATTAATTACTGTCACGAGACTTGAGGGCAGCAGGAAATTGAGTTCAAATTAAAAAGAAAAGGAGGCAATTTGTTTTAAGATTGAAAGTTGAATGTTCAATCGAAGTTTAATCAGAAGTGACCCATTATTTGAAAAGTGGAACATCAATGTCTTTCTAATTTCACAGAATGCTTCACTAAATGAGTATTGAAAAGATGAGGTTAACTGATCATTCCAAAAGGAAGAAGAGACAAAGGGGGGTGGTTTGGAAGCCGACTTCCAAATAGATGTTATGCTTGCTCATTTCTCTTCTGAGAAGCTCATAGAGAAGCCAAATCATTACACTGTGAATTCAAGGATCATTTGAATGGTCCTTTCTAGATTGTAAGGACCATATGATAAAAGCAAAGCTTCATATCAGAAGAGCAAATGTTCTTAATCCATCTGGATAGCTATGTATCTAAAGAACAATTTACAAATGGCAATAAACAGCAAGGATAACATTTTCAAAGCCATGACTGGAAGTTGGACCTTCTAAACTTTAGAATGTCTCACAGCAGCCTGACCTTGAATAAGTTTTTCCAAAGAATGATACCATCTTGAGAGCATTCAGCTGCACAACATGTAGAACATTCTGCACATTGTGTGGGGTGATTCTAGTGCCTGACTACAAGTAAATGCAGATGAATTTTCTTTGGAAAGTGAGTGTGAGAGAGTATGAGGACAGCAACTCCTGCTGTGGGTGGGAAACATAAAGGAACAATATCGTTGGTTTTAGTGTTCTGTCTTTTTCTTACTGAAGAAATTTGCTTATCAAATTGCTGTTCAAAAAAAAACCAAACCACAACCCCAAAACTTGCCTGTTATAGTGAGCTTGCTGAAGGAATAAATGAGGAGTCTGATTCAGTTTCTCACTGTTGGAAAGTATTGCTCTTGCTGTTAAATGCTGAGGGGTACCCTTGAAACATCATCTAGACTCATATCTCTGCCATGTGCTCCCTGGGATTAAGACTGGGCTCCTGTTACTTGTAAAGTTCACTCAGCTTTCTCTGATGAGCATAATGCTTAAAAGGCAAGAGAAAGAGAGTATGTTTACCTTTCTATTAGTTCTTTATGCAAGTATCTTTCATGGATTAAAAAAAAAAAGGAACAACTACTGTATTAAACATCCCTTTGTAAGTGCAGAGCAAGATATTTCAGGTGTCAGCAAGTTATTTCAGATAGTAATCTTGCATTAACTATTTGCAAATATCTGTCTGTAAGCACACAGAGAATAGTAAATGTTATCTATAAATACATACACATATAGACATTTTAGTCATGTGTTTTATTTCATGTGCAGCCCATATCCATAGGAAAGGCACTTTTTTTCTAGGCAGAAACCTTAATTGTGCAAAAATATTCAAGCCTGCTTAAAGCAGTGATTCTGTATGACTCCTAGTGAAGATCTTAACAAGCAGGGTTTAGATTCCATCATGATATGCCACTTGTGATGATAAAATATGTTTTGATTTATTTACTGGTCATAGCTTCCTTTTGTTATGTTCCTTTCAAAGGCAGCAGCTGAGGCACTAGCAAAGGCTGCCTGTTTACTTAGGGGGACGACTAGAAATCAAAAAGCCCCCAAACCTTTCAGTACAGAAGGGACTGATGAGAAGAGCAGGGACCATATTTGTAGTCTGACCTGAAGATGGGGAGAAAAAGAAATAAGATGTATATAACACCTCTTTTCCTAGGGATCCTAGCTGGGTCTCTGCTGAGGTTTTTGCAAAATAGAAAGTCACCCAAGGGTTGCTGGTCTGAGGAAGAACCTAAAGGTTATATCTCCTTGTGCACAAAGAAACAACAGGCAGGAGTTATTTACAAAGTGTTCTTTTTATTTTGTTCTACTTCTGGTTTTTAATAAAGGCTGTTGTTTTAGATTCAGTTCTCATAAAACTTAGTTTTAAAGCAAAAATAAAAATGGTATTTTCAGGTATTAGCCTCAGGAAGGTAGCAGGTCTGATCCACATCAGAGCTCCAGCTGACTTGAGGATCAGTCACCACTCACTTGCAGAATTCAAGCAGCTACAACCTAGTCATCCTTCCCATTTAAATTGTGTAAGAGGAGCCAGACATTCTGCTTCATGAAGGTACATAAAGGAAGAGGATGGATATGACTGTACACCTTCAGGTTTTGTTCATCATCTCACCACTGAATGTGAGATGAGCGTAGGAGGACTAGAATCCTGACCTGTGTTCCACTGGTGCATGCCTAGAGTAGGGTGGGCTAAAAGCCAGTAAAAGTGGTGTTTCCCTCCTTCACAGCCATCTGATCCATCAAGCTTTAAATTCCAGTGTGAGAATATTTGTCTAGATGGAGTGATAATCTGATCTTGTGTAGCAAATCTAATTCAGAAATCATTTCCTTCACTGAAGGTACTCAAGAATGAATATAAGTAATGTAATTCTTCTTAAGTTACTGACTGCAATTATGTGAATGATGATGAACAGCATTAGCATCACCACAGCAGAATGACAGTGTTCCTCAGCCTCCCTCCAGTCAAACGACATGGCTCTGTAAACCAGTGCACAAACTTAAAGATGAATGGGTGTTATGAATTTGTCTTGAAGTATGTATTTTATCTTTGTAATAAATGATTTTGTGCATCTTCTCCCAGAGTTCTAACAAAAAAAAAATGTTTTCTGAAGGGAAGACTGACTTAATTTATTATCCTGATACTTCTGTGACAAATTATACAACACAGAGATGCATCACTGAACACTGAAATTTGTGTGAGTTGATGCTAATTGTATTATAACTCACCCATGTCCTACACTTGTTTGGGAAGAGAGCTAACGGTGTCTTGGCCAGGTAAGAACTGACTTGTGGATCCCTGCGAGGTGCAGCATTGTGTACTATAAACATCATTCTGAAGCAGCAGGCACCTATTGGACACCACCATTTTATCCCCAGGGCTACTTGATTAAGATACTTTATACTGTTTGTTTTGAGGAAGAGGGTAGGGTTTTTACTCTGCTTCTTTTTAACTTCTTTTGTTTGAATTGAAGTTAACAACACTCTTAACTAAAGTACTATTTTTCTTCAGTCTTTGTATGCCTTAGAACTCAGCATGCAAAAGAGCAAAGCTCAATCACGTACAAAGGGGTTGTACAAGCCAGAACAAAGCATCTAAATTATTTGTCTCTCTCATTTGCTCACCTCCTGATGTTTAAAACAGTAAACTCGACGGAGTGCTTTTAGCAAGTGAAAAGGTAGTGGGTTGCCAACTGTAGAAATCAATCCTGTTAAAGCTCAGATCAGTTTTAATATTTTTTAACCAAAGCATGCTATTCTGCATGCAAAATCTGAATGCAAATAACTTTATGGCTCTGGGGCATCCTTTCTTGCTTTTATGCCCCTAAAAAGGGGCCTCACTTCTTGAGAATAGAGTATGAGTCTATTTTGGAGCACAAGGACAGAAACTATTAAAGATGAATATATATCACGAGGAAGGAAGCTGAAGAAATTTTAGTCTAATAGACTTGGGAAGATGGTGTTTGAAACGCGCATGCTTCCAGAACATTGTCCCAGCCTTAAAGGCTGGGAAATAATCTAAACTAGAAAAGCTATTCACCATAAATACAGGACCATGGGCTTCTGTGAAATTTATTTGGAATTCAGTCTCAAAATGCTAGATATTTTCCAAAATTGTTTTTGTAGAGATGTGATCATAGTAAACTCTCATGACGATTTTCAAGCCAGGGATATTGTCAGCTTCTTATTGCTGCTACTACTATTTTATACATAAGTTCATTAAACATAAAAATTGCACTCAGAATTGGGATACTCTCTTATTGAGTACCATTTAAAGCTCCAGAATGAACATATATATTATGAATCTTGTAAAACATATTCATTTCATGAGACACACTCCTCTGCTTAACTTGTCTTAATGATACATTTTCTTATAGTCTTATTACTGCCCCTCTCCAGATAAAAAACAATGGCATTAAAAGATGCATGCAAAATGTTAGTTCTAGGAGTAGCCTAACTTAACCTGAGACTGGATACTTTCTGCCAAGGCTGTCAAAGGACAAGAGAAGCTTCCCAGCACTCAGATGCAAGGAAATGTGTTAATGAGAAGCTTGTAGTTCCTGTGCAGCCCCAGTAGATCCCTCTGGTAAGCCTGTATGTGATTCTACATGGGACGTGGTGCATTGTACTCTAAATATGAAATAGAATAAAAGACCTAGGTAACTGCAGTAATATATTCAGGTGCTGGCATCTGAAATTAAAATATAAATTCAGAATTAAATTAATGGACAAGGAAAGATTTAGGTCTTCCAAAAGGAGATGTAAAATGTTATGATGATGAACTTAATTGCATAGAGCAAACCAGAGCTTGGCAGAGGGCTTAAGATGAAGTTTAGTTCCTTTTCAGGATGTAGGTAAATCCAGTGGATGCATCTCTGGTTATGTGTGCATCAGAAGAAAAGTGTGTTTAAAAGAAGTGTTCATAGCTGGTATGTTTAGAATGGTATGATACTTGTTCACTGTCACATCCTCCTGCTCTGAAATAATTTTGGTCATGTTTTCTGTGCATATGTACTAAACTCATTGCTGTTGGTGAACAGTGAGTGTATTCGAAGTGTGCTTCCCAAATTGAGCATCTCAGTCCATCAAAGTGCACCACTGCACCTCTTTGTATACCAGGTGGGGATTAGATGGGTGCTAGTTTCCTAGCTTTCTTGAGAGGGGCAGTTGAGGTCATGCCTAAGGAGCAAAACTAGAGGCACTCCACAAAAGTGAGGATAATTTTAGGATATATGTTTCAGGAGTTATAGGGATGTAGAGAAAGATTTTTCTTTTCAGGTTATTGTACCAGGTTCAGGACATAGGTTTAAAGTCATTCCCCTTTTAGGCTTCTTTGCACCTTTGAGGAATGGGGTTTTGTTTTGTATTATATTGCTTTTTTTCAGTCTACTCTTGAGTATCAGTTTGTTGTTTCCTTGTGACAGCAAATGTTCAACCTAACTCCTTGCTTTCTTACAGTACAGGAACACCGTGTACAAATACGATTTTAAGATGACCTGCTGTTAAAAAGTGTGGTCAATCTAACAGATAAATTCTAAGGAATTGACCAAAACACCATATTGTGTTGATGGTATTACTCTATACAGAAATAGGATGGTTGCAGAAGATAAAAGTATTATTTGTTGTTTATTTGGTTTACAATTCTTCTGGAGACCAAATCATAATGTACTTAACAAAACGTCTGATTGCTGCTTAGCAAAAATAAAATCTGCATGGATATTTTTCCTTCCTCTAGGCAAAATGTTTAGCTGCTTTTAGAAGCATAATTATAAAGACAACTGCCATTCCAGAAATGAAGTCATAAGACTTAGGGGGGTTTTGCCTCTTTCAGGGACTTGGAATCAGTTAATTAGATCAGGCAAATAAGTTTAATAATTGACAAAACTTAAGAACAAACAATTTGGAGGGGTTTTCAGTCTGTGAACAAAATTCAATAAGCATTTGAAGGAGGAAATCAAGGTGGAATCCTAAAGGCTTCTTATTTATTTCTTGCAGAACTCTGGCTTTCTCTCCGAAGCTTTGTTTCCTTTACGTACAACAAAAACTGAGGAGCTGGATCCCTCCTTCAGCCTGCACGAGACAATTGCAAAGGTAACATAAACTGAGATCTCATTTATATCTACTTTACTTCACATGACCAAATTTGAATTTGTTCATAAAGTTGAAAGGTAATCTATTCTTTTCCTGTGAATACTTTGAATGCACTTAAAAGTTATGGAGTTTTTTTCATTGAGGTTCACCTTTGGAATATTCTTTAGTGTTGCATTGTTCAGCTTGTGGGATCAGCTTGTGGGTCTTAGCTCTCTGAGACCACCTTCACAGACACAGATATGTGGTTTTATGAGCAGTCACAGTGATGCAAACATGGAGGGAGTGGCCATCCTGTGATTCCGGAGAGTGCCCTACGGAAGGGACACCCCCAAAGATAATGTGTTCTGTCTCCCCTCTTGTTGCTCCAATATGATACTCCCTCCATGTTATTTATTAATACAATAAAAATTACTTTCTTGCCCTTAAAGTGCTCCTTCTTCACTCTGTCCACTCAGTGTGCTTCCTCCAAATAGACATGACTACAAATGAGTCCAGCTTAGTGGATTCATTCGCTTCTTATAATTGGATTTCTTATAAACCAGAGCTATGTAGACCTCACAAGCAGATTTCTTTGTTTATTTGGAGCTACTTCTTCAAAACAGCTGCTGTTGAAACATTTCTTTTGGCAACAACAAAAATAAATTCACAGAGATCAGCAATGTGCAGATTTAGCATGTAGGCAGATCAGCGTCTTTGGCAAATAGACAGTGACTGATCCTGGAGGTTTTTAGGGGTTTTTTGAAGCTTGACAGAGTCTGACAGTTAAGGAAAAATCTCACGACAAGAGTCTTCTCTGAAACTCTCTTAACGGAATTGATGGTTTTCAAGCTATCCTTGATGCCAACGTTGATTGAAAAGGTTCACCAAACTTCTTCCCAAAGACTGAGGGAAGTAGGTATGTGATTATTTACTGCATAATTAATTTGTAATTTACTAATTAGTGTGTGATGGGCCATGTGTAATCTCAATAATCTGTATTTTACTATTTCCTCTATAATGCTGACTGCCAGAAAAATATTTATTAGATAGCTGATTCACAGCATTTTGGTCCTGTTTAAATTGTTACAAATTATTTTAAGTTGGTTCATTGAGCATTACAATTTTCTTCAATAAAACTTGATGAAGATTGCACTAGGATACGACTGTTATTTCCATTTTGCTTTTCAGGCTGTAGCCTAGGATGCTTCTATAATGATGAATAGTATATGCAGAGATGGAGATGGTATTTTTGTCATCTTTAGCTTAACTGATCTCAAAGTAGTTTGAAGAGCAAAGGTTTTCTAAATTTCCTCTGTTGTTTACTCTTTTTTACTGTTACATAATGAAGTTGTTACCTCTTGGTTCTCTCCACTCCCCTTCTCAAACTTTTTCTCAGAGTAACTAAGCCAGCCCTTGTCCTTCCCTTCTCCTGCAAAATGGGTTTTCCTTTGAGCACTTCAATCCTAGTGTTTGTCTTTACCAATCTGAAAGCATTTGCTTTGGGTGGATGTCCAGAAATGCATGTGGTATCTTATACAGGGCCTTGTGTGGTAACATTTATCCAGCTTCCTACCTGAGGTGATGTCATATCACCTTTTCATGGTAGGATCTTCTTTCCATCCCTACATTAGTGCAGACAAGTTGCTGTGTATGTCATTTGAATTCTAAAGGCTCATCTTATTTTAAAAATTTTCTTTTTTAAATTGACACTGTTTTTCATGCTTTGGGCAACCTGGAAGGTTGACAGGGCTTTGTTCTTCTTGGTATTTCATGTCCCCATTATTGAAACTAAATATGTCCTCTACTGTACGTATTTGCTGTGTGAGCCCTTTACATCAGAATAGTTTTCTTTAAAAAGAAAAAAACATGGATCAGTTTGGATTTAACAAAAACATCTAAAATTGCTAAAAGCAAGGAAGTTCAAGTCACATGGAGATAAAAATCTTTCGAACAATACCTGTTCTACAGGATTCTGTTGTTGATTAGCTATCCATGGTCAGTGCATGAGACCTAGCAGAATTCTCCATATTATACTGTGCACATGAATGATTCGTGATCAGCAACTTTGCTGATGACACGAAACTGGGAGGTTTGGCTTATACACCTGAAGGCTGTGTGGCCATTCAGCAAGATTTGGACAGACTGGAGAGCTGGGCAAAGAGGAACCTAATGAGGTTCAACGAGAGTGAGTGCAGAGTCCTGCACCTGGGAAGGAACAATAAAATGCACTGGTA
>VWZY01001951.1:137284-148780 GCA_013399075.1 Chloroceryle aenea
ATGGTATCTTGAGGGTGCATAAAGAAAAGTGTGTCCAGCAGATCAAGGGAGGTTCTCCCCCCCCCTACTCTGCACTGGTGAGACCTCACCTGGAGTATTGTGTCCAGTTCTGGGCTCCCCAATTCAATTTCAGAGCACTGAAACAGACTCCCCAGGGTGGTTGTGGAGTCTCCTTCTCTGGACACTTTCAAGACCTGTCTGGATGCATTTCTGAGTGAGCTACTCCAGTTTTGTCCTGCTCTGGCAGAGGGGTTGGACTCGATGTCCTTCGGAGGTCCCTTCCAACCCCTAGCATTCTGTGAAGCTGTGATTCTATGATGCTTGCTGCTTTGGCAGTTTTTGATTCTAGTAAAAAGTAGATTTAAAATATTTTTTTTTTTGCATTTATCAGTTATCAATGTGTCATTGTTGTCTTTGAACTAGTATAGCTAAAACCAAATATTTTTTTATTTGCATGAAGGAGAGAAGTGGTTAAAAATACAGAAATATGATATATCTTGAAATGATATTTAATCTTCTATCTTTGAAAATAGAGGGTTTTTTAAAATTATTATTTTATAAGCAAGCTACAACACTTTTCATTTAGAATTCCACATTGCAAAAGCATGCCATGTTAATGAGAATATAGAAAAACTGATATAAGTCTCTGAATACCTCAGAAACCTTACAATTTGAGAAATCAAGACTTAGTCTCTTAGTAAAGTCTTTAAAGTAAAAATTCTACTTGGATATGGGCTTTAAAGGCAATGTTGTAATTTGTTTAGTTAACTAAGCACTCTCAATGCTATTCCTTAATCTGAAATCTTCATATTTTTATTGTGGTATTCTGAACAAATGAGGCCAAGTTACATCTTCACAAGATTAGAAATCTCTAACTCTATATTAAATTACTCATATTTGCAAAATAATTCCATGGTGAGAAGTCAGCTCATAGAATTTACACTCCTCAGCTGGAAGTTAATGCTCCTCAACTCCTGACTCTGTGTGCTCCATTGCAATTGCAAGGTATCATAACTGCTTTAGAAATTGTCATGTTTAATTTCAATAGACTTATCACACCAAATTGGTTTTTACATTAAAAGAAAGTCAATATTCAAATATAAGAAATTCAACATTTAATAATTTTCATTGGCTTTTTTCTCAAAAATGGTTTCTCAAATTATTTGAAAGAGTAACTTTTAAATTCTTATTTGAGACCACAAGTAGTTATATTAATCTTAATTTTTTTCACACAATGAAAATGCCATATAACAATGACTTTGAAGACTTTGAAAATCCATGACATTTATCAAGTTTCCCATGAAGTTAGATTATAGAGGTTGAAACTGTAAGAAGTTCAAGCTGAGGAAAGACCTGTCAGGTCTGAACTAAAGATTTTGTGATCTTTAGAGGCCTGGTGCAAGCTAAAGACTAGATCCAGGAAATAATACTCTGTGTTCATATATTAATGTAGTTCCTTCCATTTCAGTGATTGCTACTTTGACTATAGTATCCATGTTCAATAAATAATTCATTTTTAACAGTAATTTTTTCTTCCTTTAATAATCCTTGTATTTTGTGTCCTTTGACAAATCTTAATGGCCAAATAAAAATCTCCTTAAAAAGACCAAAAAAAAATTATATTTCATAGCACTGAAAAAAAATCCCTTTTTCATATCTAGAAGCATGTATTTTATAGCTGCTTTTGTGAGAGACCTTGTGTTTAAAATTAGAGTCTCGACTCCTTTAGTGCCCAGCTGAAACCTGATCTGAAGGACTCTACATCTCTAGGAACATGCACAGTATTAGGTATTTTTGAGACACAGTTGGTATATATTTCTTGAAACTATCCTTATCATATCATATCGTATCACACTGAGGTTTGGAAACAGAAAATGTTGAATTCCATGCAAGAAGGCATACTGGTGCTGGATGGTGATTTTTGTAAAAGGGACATTTACTTTACTAAATCAAGATTTATGCATTCAGACCTGGAAGTGAAGATAATGTAAATGTTGAGATTATCTGGAGAATAAAAAAAAAACCAATGAAATACCTGAAAAAAACAAGTGGTAAGAAATAATATCTATTGACAATTTTCTGGTCTATTGATGGTTTTATAATGAAGAGGGCTTGACCTGGTTTGGGTCTTTTTTATATATTCAGGTGTATTACATATGGACAGATGAATTTATCCAAGCTGATTGAGTTCAGAAAAAGTTTCTGTTGCTTCTCCATTGACATATAACCCCCAGAGGGAGGGCTAGCCTCACTAGATAAAAACAAGCTCCATGTGGTACAGCAGTCTACTATTGCTAGTAAGTAGTAGTACACTCCTGGGGAATAACTATTTAAAATCAGGGAATCATAAACCAATAATTCCTCTGGTATACTTTCACACTTTCTGTCAGTTGGCAGTGCAATATTTCTTAAGTTCATAATTACACCTCTACACCAATTTCCAGCGCTGTTACATGTGGAGTTATCTGTGTCCTTTTGAAATTCGTGTGCTGACTTCCATAGCATCTCCTAGCAATATTGCCCACAATTTCATCCCCCCTTCCCTGCCTTACTTTAAACTTGCTGCTTGTTTATCTCACTAGGTTTTTTATACTTATGAGAAAAAATAACATATTTACTTCTTGATACCAGTTGTTTTCCTTCCTATGCTGTGTTGTGAGTGCAATAAGGAGTTTGAGCTGTCCTCATAGGTAAGTCATTCCTTACACAGTTTTATGGCATTGCCTTTGCTTTAAGGTAATTAGAGCTATGTACCATATTTGACAGTTCAGTAACTGTGAATGTATAGACTCTTTATGATACTTTAATCTCTAAGCCTTCTTCAATAATTTCCAATACTCTGTTGGTCTTTTAGACTGCTGTTATCTATTAACTATTTATAGTGACCTGAGTTGCTTTTCTCAGTGATAAGAGCAGCGACCCTAGATGATAGGTCCTGATTGTCCGTGTATTCTCATGGATCGTTTTCTCCCATGTGCATCACTTCATGACTTCCAGCAATGAGCCTGCCATGTGTTTAACCTGGTGCTCACATATTGTAGGATGCAGGTCAAGAAAAGCACAAAGAAAAAGTATCTTTCAGTCTTGATAGCAGAGGTCTGCTCAGCGCTCAGTTTGATGAAACACATTTGCCACTGCCTGTCACTCACAGTGTATCTTGCTGGAATAGCCACTGAAGCTGGTGGCAAAGCTTATGCTGGTTTTGGCAGGAAATTATTTGAGGCCTTTCATCTCTCTGAGGGAAATAGGACCTCAGTGACTTCTTTTCTATGTGAATGTACCAATACTATGCAACAAGGGAAACATTTCAACATAAATTTTTATGTGAGGTTCAGTGTAGGAACAAATAATCAACTAATTGTGGTTTGTGCTCTCTGAAGACAGCAGTTACCTTTGAAAAGGAGGAGATTGCCTAATGTGGCAATAGATAGATCTGTAATCTGAGTGCTTGGAAGATCTAATTTGGCACAACATTTATCAGATGAATTTAGCCTAGATTTTGACACTTCAGAGGTGGATTTAGGGTAGATTACTGCAAGGCCCAGGCTGATCTGAAAGATTCGGAGGAGGAATACGTAGGCTTCCTAGTGGTGAAAACGCAAGACATTCATTACAGCAGCATGTTGCAGTACAAAATGTAGTGGTATCTTAACTGAGATTTGCAGACCTTGTAATTTTAGGCGTGTTTTGTAATACATATATCAACTATTACAATAGAGGAATGGGGGTCTGTGTGGCAGAGAATGGATTTTCTCATCAGACCAGATGAAGTCAGGTGAACTATGTTGTTATCAGAAAAGTGTGTGATGTTTCTCAGTGACTATCATCAATGTTACTCAGCACAGTGTTTCATGGTAACTAGTCAACTGGAGTTATTAGCAAGTTTGAAAAAACTTTAGTGTTCTTAGATATGCTCACTAGAGTAGCCTAATAAGACTCAGCTTATGTCGTTCTAAAAGCTTTAATGGCAGTCTCCCAACAGGGAGTGCCACTGAAGCCACTTAGCCAGTATCAGCCATAGAATAATAATAATCCTTTATTGATTTTTACTTTGGCAGGCACCAAAGTGTTGAAAAGTATGCCAGTAGTGACATAATTGGTTTTATGATGAGTTATGGCTGCTGACATATAACTCTTGTGAAAATTATTAGTGATCCAGATTATTCTACACTTCAGTTATGAAGCTGCATACAGTAGAACCAACTACCATAATACATCTAACTTCTAAACAGTAAATAAAACAGCAGTAGAGAGGAATGTTTCCAGTTATAGAGGAAATATGGTTATTTTTGTGTATCATACTGTAGGTTTTTTGTTTTTGTTATTTTTAAAAACTGTAAGCACTTCCAAGATGATGACAGGCAGATTCTTTTCCTTCAGCAAACGGAATGAAAAGTACTGGACTGCAGGACAGTGTGTAAATGAAATTCACATTTTGACCACAGATAAAGTACAGCACAGGCCTGTTGATTTGAGGAATTCTCTAACAGGATCATGCTGTTCTGTTCCTTTGAAGCTCAGAAGGGGTATACGTTCCCACTTACATGTTGTCTAGTCCCATTAATTCCCTAATATAAGATTATATTCCCTGATACAAGATTAGGGAATATCCATTCATCTTGGCAGTGCAATGGTATCCCTAACTTTGGTAGTTCCTTTCTCTGAAATTTCCCTAAAATGAAAATCTGTGTTTTGGTCCATGCTAATTCTGTGAAATATTTTAATCTTCCTGCATGGCATCTGTGAATGAAGTCTTTTGGTTTTATGCTTCTGTACTGCAAAAGCTAAAAGTAACTATGGATATATCTCTCTCTCACTGATGAGATTGCCATAAATTATTGAAATATTAAATTTAGGAAAGGAACATACCTGAATTAATGTGAGGGTAGCAAACCCTTACAATACCAAAATCTGAGAGTGCATATTTTGAATCAGTGGAATAATACTGTGAAGAATAGTATTAATGCTGTCTCAGAGTTCAAAATCAACCCAAAATCTCATTGTAGTCAACCGGTTTGAAATTTCTGTACATTCCATTGAAGCATCTGTTGTAGCTTTGGCAGGGGTGCAATCCCTGTAATATCAAATGGAAACACTCTCACAAACCATGTTTGTGAAAGTCGTCTATGTTGTGGAGTTTTATCAGAAGCATTTCTGACAGCCTATTATCTCTGACATAGCTATTTCAACAGAGTATATTCATATTCATGTGGTGTTCCCACTACAACATGCCCTTTTTGGTATCAGATTGGTCTTGAAAAAGTTGTGTGGCATTGTGTTTAGGCATCCCAGTGGCTTCAGCATCAAGGCAGCTGTACATCTGGATTTCCACTGATGTGCTTCTGTTCTATTTTAAAATTTCGCCTGTGTAGAACTAGAGGATTTGGCAGAATTGTTTAAGATTTCCAAGCAGTAGAGACACAATATTACCCCAGTCAGTTACAGCACTTCGAGTGGTAAAGTGCTTGTATGTCTCATGCAGAATGAATCTGAAAAACTCAGACAAGTCCAATGCACCTGAGTAGCTTTCATAGGCAGGCCAAGCCCTGAAAACCCTTTATCCTTTATCCTTCTTCTGCATCACTGTGTGGTGTGCTCACTTGAATTTTTGCTGTATGCAATGATTTCCATCATGAAGGTGTGATGCTTTGGATTTTCAATTTCCTTAGGTAATTTCTCCAGTTACCTTTCTCCAGTGGTGTATTCCTTTTGATGTAGTTTTTTTAATTCTTGTCTTCAATTGCATATGCCAGACTTTCACATCTTTTCTCATCCTTTTCATCATCATACCTCCAAAGACAAGAGTTCTGCACAGTCTAACAGAACTCTTATTTCTTTTTAAAGGCATATTATGTTCTGACTATCCAAGCTTCCAGACAACACACAGGAATGTGGACCAAAGTTAGGTGACAGAGATGTTGAATGAAGTTAGCATAATGTTAGCACAGTTCTCAGAGAATGAAGTGAGATCCAAGCTGGGAGACCTGATCACTATCCATATTTGCAACAATCTGCTGTTGATACTGAATTTTTAGATGTGGAGTTTGACCTCGTTTTGAAGGTAGCAGAACTGTCTGCAATATGGTTTGGATGTTCTGTCACACATAAAAAAGAACCTGTATGGGGGCTTTTTTGCCTGAGAAATTGCAGGATGACTGGGGGGCATCCCTTAGTTTTTCTGTTTGTCCTCCCACAGATGGCAGCATTTTATGGTGTTTCAGCAGCTGGCATCTGTTCTAAGGTGATGTGGCAGTGTAGATGTAGCATAATGCACCCATTGCCAGACAGTCTCTCCATAACTTAAATGACTTGCTTTGCTTTACTGATCAGCCTCTAAGTACACTCGTTGTATTTTACTGGTATTTGTAGTTTAATGGAATTTGAGATGTGCAAAGCAGAACTCTATTGTCTGTGGTGAGAGTCTGACTGAATTTGCACAAACCCCAGATATCCCAATATTTCTGCATGGGCATATTTCACAGAAGTTGATTCAGTGCATATTCTCTTAAGCACGTAAGTGAGAGGTTTTGTTTAACCTTTAGCCTTCTTGTATGAAGGAACATACAATAGAGTTGAAATAGAGGGTAAATACAAACCTGCTGAAAACTCCTTTCTAACAATGTGTATTTTATTCTGTAGCTATTGTCAGCAGCAAAAAAAACAAGAGCAAATCTGATTATACAAATTGGCATGGTTACTTTGGGATTGCCATATGAATTGTGGTGAGCAGGGCAGTAACAGCGTTCAGAGGAAAAAAGGCTGTCTGGGGATTATCACAGCATTAGATGTGAAAGAGGTGACTTTGCTGCTAAAGACATGAGGTGTTCTGACAGACAGTCATACTGTGTTTGGCCAGACAGCATATTCCCTGTGTGCTGTAGCTTCGTTAGGGTAGATAACGCTTGGAATTTTTCCGTAATTCTTTGTTCCTGAAAGTCAGTAGCCTCAGTGACTCTCATACTTTATCCTTGAACTCAGATGGATAAAGAGTAGGTAATAAAAGTAAGCTGAAATTGCAGAACCCCTGGTAAAAATTTGAGGAATCAGCTGCAGTCCAACACAACTTCACTTGGTTCAGTCAGGTATTAAAAACCACCCCCATTTTCCTACCCTCCTGAAATTTTCCATGTCTTTTCTGCTAGTAACTCCTTCAAGTGAGTGTTAGATGACAGAACTCATTCCATTTCCCCCTGTACCATGTATTCAAGAAGGTGTGGAAAGATGTCAAGACCTGATTATTCCAGGATTGTTTCTAGCCTTCTTTTTGAGTAGAATTAAATGTTTTCAGCTTACAGGACTCTGACAGCTATGAAAATATCAAAATAACCAGGAAACTGTGGCTTCAGTAAACAAGAGAAGGTGAATGAACAGGAAAACGTAATCATCACTAGTAGCATGGTTTGTCTAGAAACCATTCCCATGGATTGTCCGTGTGCAGTCCTAACTGTTCAATTCTCTGACTGACAGGAGAGAATTAATTCTACATTCCTTAAATGTTTTTGATATTGCAGCAAGTCTGAATGTTCTTTTTAAAAAGTTACCATTGGCTTCTGTCAGAATGTTTCTTATCCAGGTTGCTGTTTTAGAATCACACGGTTTCTCAATTTCTGTTTTAGACCTAAATTTTACTTGGTTTCTTTGAAGACTTTTCTGCCAACTGTCAGTGGAAAAGGAAAAAAATCATTTTTCAAGCTGGATTTGCAATTTAAGTGGAGTAAGCAAATACAAGTCAACTCCATCTGATCCAGTCAAAACACAGGATAAACATACAAGTTCATACATAATGTATCATTTAAAATCTTATGACAGATGCTCAAGTTTGGTGTTGTTTGTACATCTTATGGAAGACATTTTTCACTCCAGATTACAGCAATCTGACTACACAAAGGAAGGTAAGGTAGGAATGAGAGGAAGCATTATTTAATTCCCATTTTATATATAAGAAAGTGAAATACCATTTATCAAAAATGTTACTTACAATAACTGAGCAATTACTTCATCTTCTCACCTAAATTCAACATGAACTTGCAGAATCTGATGATTGTCAGATAATGTAGACAAAGCCTGGGGCATATTTCAAAGTTGAAGCTGGATTTCCGAAGTTGGATTTTAGCACATATTTGGGATGTTCTGGAATTTCAGCTACTGGCTGTGTCCAGCTGAGCATTTTCCTAACATGTACTAAAGCCACGTGAGTGCCTGTGTTAGTGGGACTTACCTGGCTTGGAAAGAACTTGGTACAGCAGTGAAGTCAGCAGTGACTTCATTTTCAGCGACTTATTTTGATTATGTTGAGATTTCTTATCTGGCTCCATCTGTAGCTGGTTACTGAGCGCTGCTTCAATGACAGACTCACAGCAAAGGTGTTTGGGACAGATCTCTTTTCCTTATTTATTTGTTTTCTGGTGGCTGATGTTCATGACTGTACAAAGAAACCACTCCATGTTTAGCGTGCAAGTCAAATGATTGTTTCCAGATTCTCCAATAGTGGCTTTGTACTGTGTGATGAGAAAATTTATTTTGTATCCATTGCTTTTCTTTTAGAAGCCTAAGTTTGTTATGAAAAATATCAAATACATTTTTTAATGATTATCAACACATATGTTTATAGAATTATAAAATCATTTGATTTATATTCAACCACTTAAATTCAACAACTGAATACAAATCTGAAGCTTGCTATTCTAATAGGTGTGAACATGCTTGGGGTTGTTGGAATTTTCCCCTCAATCTCCCACTACCCCGTTTTTGACACAGTTACTGAGTTTGTCAGACCATCATATTTTTAATTCATTCTTTAGTATCATATTACCATAGACATTTGTTGTTGATTAACAAATCCTTCATCTGTCAAAGATTTGAACTTTAATCTTGGCATACAAGAACTCAATTTGGTGGCTGAGCGAGGAGGAAGAGTTTTTATTTAAACAAGACACATTTTAGAGGGGTAGTTTCTTTGTGTACTCCAGAAGTATCTTGTCTGTTCTATTAGCTCTTTTCTGTCTTCAGATCAGTTGACAAAGATGTCAAATCAGACAATCTTTTTCCCAGAGCATCTCTCTTAAAATACTAAGTTTCTACTACCAATAATGTAGTAATGACTCATTTTTTCTTTTCTTTTAAGAGGTCAAGTCAGTGGAATCTGCTTAAGTGCTTTTTAGCAAGAGATGGAAATAGCTGCTTAAGTAATATGAGTTAATTGGTTTTGCCAACAGGTTACAGAAATACCTAGGGTAATACAGCAGCTAAGACATAAATTTATTTGTTAATTTTATTTTTTAGACCATACTTACAGCTTCCTTTGGTGTACAGTTGTGCAATGTATTATTGACATATTTTGTCTTTATTCTGTGACATAGCTACAAACACATCAGAACTTCACAGATGCTGGTGTACCTCATAAGGTCAGTCCTGAATTCAAAACCAGGTTTTTGAGAGTTTAGTTTCCCTTAAGGAATTTCAAAATGTCAGATTTCCCCAGGAGGTTTAGCCCATCCCACAATCTTTTAAATCTTGCCTTTAAATGTCGGCACCCATTTTAGCATCAAACTGATAGCTGAACTCTGTTGGAACCATCCTCTTGGTGCTGAGAATTTCTTGGGATTATGGCCATCCAGAGAGGGGAGTATAAAACTAAAATTAAATGTCTCCACAGTGGATGGGAAGAAATGTGTGTTCATGAATAAAGCTCCTAAGAAACAACTCCTGCTGAGCTGGGAGATGCCAGCAGAAACCCAGTAGTAAAAAATAAGCAAAAACTGAGGTCTCAGTAAAAATTGTGCTCTTTTCTTGAGCATTGTAGCCTGAACAAAGGCTGTTTCCTAGAGTAGTCTCTTTGGAATGTGGAGCTGCAACTCTGCTGCAAAGCTCAGACCCTGTGGAAGCTTGGACTGCCACTTATCACACTAACCAGTAGGATACAAATGCAGACTCTTTTATTTTTTTCTTTCTTTCTCTTTCTTTCTTCATTATGCCGTTTCCACAATCGGTGTACTTTGGGGTAATGGAAGTTGCAAGTTTGAGTTCCTTCCCTTTGGAAGGAAGGGAACTGGTGCAAAGGTTATAAAAGCTTGAATATACAAAGAAAGGTGATTCTATAAATCTTCTAAGTCCACTTCAAAGTAGATATGGAATTTCTATTTAAAAGACTTGTTAAATTTTTTGGAAGATTAGCCCTTGCTTTTCAGTCAAGAGCCAAAATAAGCAGCTGGAACTTCAGATTTAAATGTGCTGCACCATGAAATACTCTACTTGCATGTTACAGTCAGTGTGGCAGTAATAGAAGTGACTGGGCCTGTTTCAAAAGCCTTACCCTTTGATGTCTTCATTACAGATGTGCTGTGAAAATCTGATTCCAGTGGCAGATAATCTTAATTTGAAACTCTTGTTCTGAATTGTATAACTCTGGTTGTATATGAGAAACCTGATGTATTCTCACTTTTTCACTGATAAAAATCTTAAAGATGTTTTCATAACATGCTGTGCTGTAGAAACTGTAGTTTGCTCTTGCCCTTTGTTTTCTTTCATTCTGTCTCCTGGTATGTTTAAATCAGGTGTAACTGAAGAAGTACAGGTACATGTCTGCTAATCGATATCCTAAAATGAAGGACAGCAAAATCAGCATGCATAAAGACTGTCTTTTCAAATATGATTGAACAACACAAAGAAATTTTGTAAAGTATAAAAGTTGTGAGGAAAAACTAGTAAATACTTAGAGGTTTTACAAAATCCCAGGCATTATTGATCTGTTTTTATTATGAGCATAGTCAATAACAACAAAAAAACACTACTAGTGTGCTGAGACACTCCAGCATTAAAGCAGCTAAGATTAGACCAATTAACATTAGACTAAGAATAGTGATTAGACTTGAGCTTGAATTATAAGATTAGTAGAAATGTCTTTCAGAGAATTGTGGATGGAAGATCCTGTCCTGGAAACTGTGGGGATGGTTAAACTCTTCTTATATTGGTAGGTACAAGGGAAGAGATCATCTCAGAACAACAGCAGAGAGCTTGGTTTTATGATCTCTTCAGCCCTGTTAAGAAAAATAAAGGTTCTTGCGAAGCAGTGATGATCAGTAGGGAGCACTGTCTCCCCATTTACTTCTCTGAGCCTGACACCACATCTTAGTTCAGTTGTCTAACAAAAGCAGTTGTCTACCCCAGACAATGAGTGATAACCACACTGAAAGAGTTTAGTCTAAGCATGTAGTGTAGGGAAGCAATACCTTCCTTCTTGAGTGCATTCCTGCTGAGGAAAGGGCACTGCTTATTGACTGAATAGAGCTTTAGGGCTTCCAGAGACACATGGTAGATAAGTTTTCCCACGTGGACAACAAAAAGGGGCATGGGCAAATAAGGCTGGACTTCTACTGGTCAGCTTTGCCATTGGGACTTAAAAGTTCAAGTATGATCATTCCCATTTCCATTTGAGTCTAACAGAATAGATTGAAGCCTGTGTTAATACAATGCACGTGAGATTTAGTCAGCCAGCAG
>VWZY01001951.1:154089-168189 GCA_013399075.1 Chloroceryle aenea
TTTTCAGTTCACAAACTTTTCTACTTCTAGAAGTCTTTCAGGAGAATTAAAAAATTCTGAAAATTACAAAAAAACCCCAACCTTCTCCCTTCCTGTCACTATATTCCATCAAATTCTGAGCTGAATGTCGTTTTTAGCACCTGCTATTAGAATTAGATTTTTCAAAAGCCTTTGAAACTAATGCAATAATTAAGATCATCAGAAGTATCCATCAGTTGAGTGTTACTGACTTTATAGTTTCACAGTTCCCCTAAGCCAATCTGAATGCTACAATAGAGTGAGCAAGATTAAGTTCCATCTGACTAAAAAGTAATTATTTGGGTTTGTTGTTGGTTTTGCTTTAGGGGTTTGCTTTGTTTTCAGCTCTCAGATCTGATTTGCCATAGGAACTTTAGTGCCCGTGTAAGGCTGACAGTGAAAAGTGTATGCAGAGAGTAGCACAGAAGCAGTTATTTCAACAACAGCATAATTTTTGATAAGCTTTCAAATTTGAACTGAAAGGGTGTTGAAATTGGCCCAAGGAAGATTAATTCCTTATGTACACTATGGCAAGTTGATTCTTAGATCTGCTTAAATTACATGCCTTAAGTTTAACAAATCCTTTCAGTGTTTGTTGTTGCTGTTATTTCAGTAGAGTTGTAGAAGCATCATGGCTAAATCAGACAAATAATAACAAATGGCCACTCTTCAAAAAAGGTAAGGGTGCTTTGTGGCTGGAGTATGATTTATTCTGAACTTTGAAGGAAGGCACAAGAAAAAGATTACAAAGCCTTTTATGAAACTCGTTATTACATCTGGACTTCAGGAGCTTGCTGTGGAAGTTCTAGTTGGAATTTATAAAATGTAATTAAGATTTAATGTGTAAGGGCTCTATTTGTCATTGTGATGCAAACAGCTGAGCCCAAATTGTGATTTAGATATAAATCTATTGTTTGCACCTGTAAAATGGACAGGGAAAACATCTAAATCAGAACTTTATTTAGGATTTATTCGTAGGATTTGCATATCTGTTACCACTTTTATAAATCTGTTGCAGGGTTTCTAAATATGCTTTAGGATTAGTAAATCCATTTGGACAATATTTGCTGAAAATCTGAGGGGTATGCATTGCGTGACTCTTAAGGTAGTATACATTTAGTGAAATTCCTAAAAATGCTTTCCCATTGTAGTGGTGCAGTATGTATGGCGAGCAAAGTCCAAGAAGGCAAATTTGCATCTCTCAGTATTATCAGTTAACCATTTCTTTTATTTACCTTTAATAAACCTTTCATAATGCAGCTCAGTACCTAAAGAAAAATTAGTTCCTATGCTCTTATGTTTAAGAAAGCTCTCTTTCAGAGGTAAATCAACCCACAGATCTGGTCAGACTTGATGAAGAGTGGTTTGCTTTTCAATTACTCAATGCTGTTCTTTTTTTTTTGCAAACTATATTGTGTACCACAAGCTGTAGTTAAATGTTCACAGTTCATTGAATTGAGGAAATGACATAAAGAAATGAAGGACAAATGAATACAAAGTTTTTAACAGAAAGCTGTATGCTGGAAGGTGTATTGTTTTGGCTTGAATGGCTCTGCCCATTCATCATTTTCTACAGCCAGTTTATCACGAGCTAGAAGAGATTACACTACATAGCCATTTAAATTTTTCCCTTTCTTGTTTTGGGTATCCAAAGAGGATTGTAACCAGAAGTACAAAGCTGGTAAAAGCACTGGAAGAAATGTCCTGTGAAGTGTGGCTGAGGACTTTGGGTTTGTCTAGTTTGGATTTAAGGAGCCTGAGGGATGACCTCATTGCTCTCCGTTTCCTGAGGACAGGAAGGGGAGAGGGAGGTGCAGATCCCTTCTTCCTGGTATCCAGTGACAGGATGTGTGGGAGTGGTTCAAAGCTGTGCCAGGGAAGGTTCAGACTGGACATTGGGAAGTATTTCTTTACCAAGAGGGTAGTCAGATACTGATACAGTCTTCCTAGAGAGATGGTTGATGCCCCAGGTTTAAAAGGCATTTGGAAAATGCACTTAACAATATGTTTTATCTTGGTCAGCCCTGAACCAACCAGGCAGTTGGAGGTCCTTTGCAACTGAAATAGTGTGTTGTATTCTATTCTGTGTGAGTGTCTTCTGCTACACTCTTTCTCTGAGACTATTCACAAGTCTGGAAAGGGAGTGACAAGTGAGTTTTAAACCAGCTTTATGAAGTCTCATAATTTAAGAGCAGGGTACCCCAGCGGCACACAGAACATGTATAAAAATTGGATCTAAAAATGCACGTGATCCAAACATGAATATTAACCAGCTCTTATAAAACAACAGAGTAAACTCTTTCTGAGAAATACACTTTGCATCCCTATCACTAGCTTTTATTTAAAGTGACAGCAAAATGAAATGCAGTTAGTTTGACGTATGATACATTACTCTGCATGAGGTAGCATGATGTTCACTGAAACTACAGGACACGGTGCTTAAAAGTTCTTGAAATGGCTCATTCATGTGAGCTACCTTCTTGAAGAAAGATCCATGATCTGAGGGCAGCATCTCATCTCAAACTATCAATACTTTTCTTTCAGTGGCAAAAAAACCTAGTATTCATACAATCTCAAACATTAGGAGTTGCCATTCCTAACAGCTATATTGTAATAAAAGACAACATCAGAATGAGAGATTGTAAAATTATATGAGCACATTAAAACAGGTATGTCTCTTAGAATTAGAGATCTGATACAGTGGGTGTTGTTTAGTTTAGCAACTATTTCAAATACAGCAAAAATGTAGCTACATGAAAGAAAGTGAATAAGGAGGCCTTCTCTTTACTGCATGACTAGAAAGAAAGCAGTAAATAAATTTGAATATAAATGAAGATAGCCTGCAGAAGAATTTGAGATAAATCACCAGAATTTTGGTATTTTAATAATTTTCATGCATCCAAGTAAGGCAATGCTTTACGATTGACTGTCAGGCCTGCTCTCCCTCGCCAATTCAAATTTGAATATTATTTATCTTTTGTGAATCTGTGATCTTAAAGAAAGTTCTCAGCTAAGAAAAAAAAAAACACAAAACCAAACATAAAGAGAAATACACATTGGAGTTGTTGAACACCTTTATACAGCACAGTTTGATTTGGGGGTAATTGCAGGGTGAGGTTTGGCCTTTACATAAATACCATCTTGTCTGAAAGTGATGAAGAAAATGGGGCCACAGATTCTGTCTTAACTGACATGAATGATATTCTTCTGAACTTGTTATTCCAGCCAGTGCAATACTTTTGATTGGCATATCTAAGGGAAATGTTAAGCTTTTTTCTTCCTTTTTTCTTGACATAAGCTGAACAAACTTGCAGCTGACAGGAGCATCACATGAGATCTTAATGAGGCAAAGAGAATGAAATGTTTCTTTTTATGCTGAAGTACCACAACCATAATGACACTGTATTATGGTTTCCAAGAAAATATAAAAATACAAAACCCTGCTTGTAATTCAATTGATATTTTGCATAATGTGGAGGATTGAGCACTGAATGTTGAGGATATGAGTTAATAAAACTTTTCCATCTCCTTTCTTTTTTCCTTTTTCCACACCAAGCTGTGAATCTTTCATTAGTAGTACTTTTTTCTGCAGGAAAAAAATCTCTGTCTCCAGCAAAATCTGCAGGAAAAAAACTCTGTCCACAATAAAATGTCACAGGACAGGGAAAAGCAAGTATTTGCTGCATGGAAATTTTTCTAATTGTTTTCTAACACTTTTTTTTTCAGATAAAGTGGATTACAGATATTTCTTCAAGTACTTTTCTGAACTGGCTTATCTTAGAAACTCTATGGTCTAAATGCTTCTTTTACATCTCTGCATTTAAAATAGAGCATTATCCTAAATTAGTAAGTTATTTGCAGCTCCAGACAGCACTGCTATATCAATCAAATCCACATCCATATAAAATAGCTAAAAAAAGTTAAGTAAATTAAATACTGAGTTGCTTTTGTTCAAGTAGCCTATTAAAAAAAAAAAAAAGAATTTATTTTACTTCAAAATTTTAAAACATTCTTCATTGGAAGGTTTTTTATGTTTGGGTGTTATTTTTAGAAGAAACAATACAACAACAGCAATTATAGATAATTTCTTTTCAGAATTTCCCATTATACCTTATTATACTTAACTGGCAATGCACTGTTGATATGATTGTTAGTTAGCCTATTAAGAATATTGCTATATTTCTTTGAATAGGCTCTTTTCATTGAAGATTGGATCACTCTTTCTTGTGTCTAGAGTTTTGATCCGAGGTAATGCTATAAAGAATTATTACTGCATTCTTCTCTACTGTATTAGAAGTAAACAAACTCACTAAACATAGTCACAGTAGGAGAGAAGAAAACAAGTGTATGATGGTATATATGTCTTGATCATTAACTTTCCATCTACTTCTAAATATTAATAGCAGACCTCATAAAAATGAATAGATCTGTGCAGAGTGCATCCACAAAGCAAGTCAGAGCGTGACCTGCGCTACACAAATTATCTGTGAGAGCACATTCTCATCATGCCTGTGGAAACAGAGTGGGAAGTGGACTATGCTTTTGTGGATGCTGCCACACCAAATATGACAATAACACTCTATAGCACGTGTGATTAAAATTGACCTCAGAAAGCTTATTTTTTTCCAAATTATAATATGTAGTTAATAGATAAGAATTTTTAACGGAGGACTTCTATTTAAATCTTGTTTCTGTTTACCTGGCACATATTTTAATTAATGTCTGTCTGCTGGGGAAGGATGAGGATACTCTAGAGCCATTTGTTTTTATTTGCGAAACAAAAGTAAACAAAAATAAATCTTAAGATACTTGAGTACACTCTGTCTGAATCTACAGCAAGTGCTTTTATCTCATCATACTGTTAGAGTTATTGTATCATCAGTCTCTCATTGACTAGCTGTCAGAAGAGAGATTCAGCATCTTTTTTTAAAAGCAAAACTCTACCCATACCTGGAACATGTCATTTTCCTCCTCTTTGTGGTTCCTACAGAGCTTTACTGTCACTGTTTTTTTCCAGACCATATTGCAGGAGAGTAAAGGACTTTTTAAAAGGTATTTGGCTGATGCACCTCAGACCATGTAAATATACCTCTAGAAGAGACTCATCCTATGAATTTGAAGGCCTTGCCTTTTCATTTAGCAGTCATATACCCACAAGAAAAAATATTTTCTTGCTTGTTGGAGAAGACAGATTCTAACATTGGCAGAAGCACCCAAATCCTGACAAGTGTTGGAAGGTTGTGTTGTAATTATGTAACAGAAGACAGTAGTTACATAGGCACATTTTTAAGAATTGAGCTCTAGTTCCAAAATAAGTAGCTATAAATCTATGTCCCATTTAATATCTTATGCATTCTACCTGTCCAGAAACAGATGATGTGGTAAGTGTTAACAATCTATACACTGCTGGAAATTTTCCCTGGTGGACTTGTAAAAACAGAAGAGATCAATACTTACATACAAAGTTTTTAAAATGGCAAGTCCTTAGAAAACATTAGAGTGCATAAAGTTGTTTTCCAATATATTCTCTAGCAGTTAAATGATGCTATTTGCAGACATTTCTCTCTCTATCTGTGCCTGTCCCACATCTCTAGGGGAAAGTGAAGCTGAAGACTAGGAGTGCATTCTCCTCAAGACTTGCACATGGTCATTTTGTTTTGGTTTATGTTGATGGAGCTCTGCCAGCTGCTGGATTCTAACCATGAGCACACGTCTAATATCCCCAAATGGCCAGACCTAAGACACTGAAATTTAATGAGCTTGTGTATGGTACATAAGCTGTTTAACTGAATTTCTAAAGCTGAAAGGCATATGATGCTTTCTCTATAGTGACAGGTAGTATATGTGCAATTTATTCACCACAACTGATTTTGGTTAGCATACTATTAGTCAGACTGTGGCTGCTGGCTGTTTCAGCCATCCCAGATGCACTATTTACAGAAAAAATGTGAAAACCCATATTATCTGCAGTAATAGCAAATCCAGATGCTTTGATTTTTTTGCTTCTCATTGCATTTTTAAGAAGATCATTGTATATTTTGTCCATGAGTAAGTTCTGACTTAACTCTTAATGATTCCTGTAGTCACTGAGGTGCTTCAAAATTGGATTAGAAACCAAAGCAAGGAAGTGAGGATCTTGATGAGGAACACAAAAATGGAAACGTGTGGTTTTGCTCAGTGTATTCAATTTTCAAACTGTTTTTCTGGTTATAGCTCAGGCTATGTACCTTGACTCTGTTCTAGCATTTTGAGAGGACAAAAAGAAGCAGAAATCGTAACAAGAAATTCACCGTGTTCTTTAACTAAATTGAGAATTCAGTTGTCCTGCTTCTGTGGAGATATTTTGTCCGGAAGCCTAGTTCTTGCTTAGGAATAAATTTGCTGCACCATAAGATACAATTTGATGCATTTAGTAGGCAGGTGGCTGGGTAGGTGTTGGGGTTTTGCTATTTTCAGAAGCTGTCAAGAAACTTGTTTTTTAAAGGCCCATAGTGTCTGTCTTCGTATTCCATAATTTTCTCTGTGTCACCATATTGAAAGTGATATGGTTCTGTTTGCTTCCTGTGCTTTCTTTGTCTCAGTTACTTCTAAGACTTACATGTAAGTTTGAGATAATTACGAGCATGTACAAAATTAAAAACTGGCTTTCTTTCAGTGGAGAATGTGTACATGCTTAGTGTATGACCTTGACAACCTGTGAAATATGCTACTGGAAATATGGCTCATTCAATTAAAAACCTTCAACTCTTGAGTTCAGCTTGAACTGGATCACTGATGTAGATCATAGAAACAGAGCTGGTCTTTTTGAGATTATTGTAGGGATGACAGAAAACACCTCTTCATCTTAAAATACAGCTTTCACTTGTTGTGACTTTCCAGTGTCTTATTTAAGACTACATCATTGTGCCTTAAGAAAAAGGGATTTTAGTGAAACATCTCAGAGTTTTAGTACTTTTGGAAGGCAAGAATGTAATTGACCAAACCACCCTATGACAGCCCTCACTGCTATAAAGCATTAGTCTGTAATTCGTGACACTGATCATTTGATGGATTCACAGCCTATGCAAACCAGAAATGGCAGTTCACTCTTCCACATGAATGAGACTGAAATCGGTACACTTATTACATCAGCCTACTATGAGTCTCCAGATTCAATTCATATTTGAGGAATCCAGCATCATGGCACTTCAGATATTACAACAGGGTCGTACTGTCTGTCTTCTTAATTTGCTTCCCCTACAGCATCTCATACTGACTGTAAATCTTTTAGGGCACTGCAAAATGTCTTTATTGACAGTACTTAAATAGGGCTCCTTGGCTGTGTTTAACAATGCTTTCTAAGTGGAACACTTTTGTAATCCAGAAGCTGCTAACAAGCAGTTTCCATATTCTCATTCCCTTTTATTTTTTCCTACTTCCATGTCTAATGTAATCTGGTGAAGTTGTTAAACAGAGGATTGAAATATGTAATACCTTGCATAATCATGTATTTTTCTTCATCATGTTACTTGCAAGTTATGTTCCAGACACTCAATACACGGCAGCAATTCAGTTAGCAGTCTCAACTTAACTTCTGAATAGCAATTTAAAAGGGAAAGAGACATAAAAGAATCCTCTTCTAGAATCCCTCTGTTGTCATTTCATTTCTGTGTTAACAGCTAAAGGTGCAAGTTTATTTTTGCATTTATTTTTATGTGGGACATGTCTGTCCATAGTCCTTTTCCAACTAACAGGAAAAAAAAAATAACAAACCCCAAAGCTAATGGGAAGTGTATACTGTGGTAAAATTCTGCAGTCTCTCTGATCTACAGTTGTGTTTCTTGGGCTATTTTTACCGTATTCTCCATAGCAGCAGTGAAACTCAAGTTTCCATTCTTGATACAACTTGTTGGATCTTTAAAATGTTTATAATGTGACATTGAGAATGAAAAACTAATACTTTAAATTACTGTTTGTTCCAATAGTCTTGGCTTTTACAGTGTCTCAATAAGCAGCAGAACTAGAATGGATTCTGCAGATTTTTTCCTTTGTGTTTTAAAGCCAGATTTCAGTCACTCTGTAAGACACAAGAGATGAGACTACGTGTTAAGAGTTTTGCTTACGCTGAGTGTTTAAAACAATGCTTGAACGTAGTGTAGGTGACTACACATTCTTTTTATTTGCTTTAATATAGATGGACTTTGAGTGAAAAGATAATCAGCAAGGTGTTACATCACAAACATGAAGTCAGAATATAAATAAAGTAGATGAGATACTATGGATTGTTATGGTAACTCATGCTAATTGAAGTTAGACTTCAGAACACAGGAATTACCTCAGCCCCTTAGCTTAAGATAAAGACCCATTTACTCTGTTCTGGCTGGGACAGTAAACATACTCCCTTTCTTCCTAGAGCACATTTATCTATCAAAGAGGAAGGTTTTTTGCCACTTCACTTGATGAACTGTTCTACAATGCAGAATGACAGCTCACAAAGTTTTTTCCTTCTCTTACTCAACAAACGTAGTTCTTCCTTAATTACATTACTTTACTTTTGGTTGTTTCTTTTAATTCATACTTGGAAACTTGAATTTCCTGTAACTACTGTGTTCTTAATTTCTTTGGTGAAAGAATCCTTTATTTTGAGATCAAAGAATTCTGATATACATTAGCACTTTAATTATAAACCACAGAATGATAAGTGGTTGAATAGGGCGAAGAGCCTTTTAGACTAGCAGAGCTGGCAATTAAAAAGACTTTTTTTTATGACTTGCAGCATAGCCTATTCTTATTTTGTTAAATATGGCTATTATTGTAATTGAAGATTAATAATCACTAATAGCTACTGGGCTCCTAATGTAATATTCTGCACAAATAACCCTCTGCTTAGATGGTGTGAGTCCTCCCCTTCATCCCCTCTATTGCAAATGTCAGTTGTTGCTTAAGCAGAATAAGCAGTAAAGACAATAAACTCAACTGAAGATGTAAAGGTAAACTTCCACCTCAGGGACATGTGGCTTTTGTGCAGGGTAATGCTGGAGAACTGGAGGTAAAATAAATATTACCAAAATCAGCATAAGAAAGTGATCTTATCTAATACAATGTCTCATGTCTGGTATTGTCAGTATGGAAGAACAGGCAGACATGGAGATGCCTGCATGCTGTCTCTTGGGGCAACCCTTCCAATGGTGGACTCAATTAGCATCTCCTTGAAACCTTGAGATTTAGTGTCCTTTCCATTGTCTTGTTTCAAAATTCTAGGAGGTCTGTTTTCATAAAATGAAATGGAATTTAAAAGGTGTTAAAAAAACTTCACATTTGTTACTTGTTAATTACTGCTTTTGGCTACTGAGTGAATGCTAAAGTCTTTCATTAGGTCCATAAATGAAAACTCTAAGTTATTTTTTTATTAAATCCAGTATCAAGTGTACATTCTGCTCAGTTCTTCACCCCAGAAATGCTCTATATCCTTATTATTAGATGAGGCTTGGATGAAAACATTGTTAGAGGTTCAGAAGCTGTTACAACATTATGGTATAACCAAGAGATCAGAACAGTTTCTGTAGAGCTTTTTAGTTTCTCTGAATATACAAATGAAAAACTTTAAAATGTGTTTTGTATTTTTGGCATACAGTGTAGTCACAGTGCAAAATGTTCTAGAAATTTCACTCTGATATCAAAAAATCTTTTGAAGATTATTCACATTAAAGCTATTCAGAGTACATCAAATGCCTATATACATTGCCTTTCTGCTGTAGAGGGGGAATAAAAAAAAGGAATTTTTTACAGTCTACAAAGTCTTAATTTATTTTTAGGTCTGAATATCTAATTTGATCTGTAGCTGCATTGTCTTCAATTTTAGCATACCACAGAAGTTTGAGATAGTTTTTGATCTATGTATGCAAGTACACTTAAATGCAAACATGCATGCATCTATCACTTTGGATGCTGTCACACCCACTGATGTGTTCACTCTCTTATCTATGCCATGTTCTGCAATGCTTCTTCAGTTTGGGGTACAATTTATTTGGGATTTTACATGGGGAAATTCTGATGAGTGCACACTGATTACAGCCTACTGAAGGACATTGTTCAGTATTTTCCTCCGATACATTTTTGTTCTATCATATTTCTAAAAATCCATCGTTTTCTCCATGGCCTCCTGATCAAACCACTTGTCTGCATTGTAATCTTTTCTTGTCTTGACACATTTGCCTTGCAAGTCTTTTTTCTCCGTGCAATCCATCTGTAGTGTTGTTGCCAAAATGATCTTCCTCAGCTGTCCTTTTAATCTTGTGTCTCCTCTTTCAGAAATTCCCCAGGCTCCTGTTTACATTGTGCAGCAAATTCCAACTTGTTTTTCTTTCTACATCTTTTGCCTTTTCCAAACCTCTTCTCTTCCGCTCCCCAGTCTTTCCAACAACGTCCCTTTCATCATCTTTCAATAACAGTCATCAGATCTCCATCCTTGTTGTTACCTGTCAGGGAAAACTTGTCTCCTTGTCTATTTCCCATATTGAGACTTCTTGCTATGAAATCATTTGTTCCAGAAAATTCATCTAAAACTGAAGACAAATAGGCATTCAGCTAAGCCAAAACAAAAGTTATGGAATCAATACGAAAAGCAGATTCTAATGAAACGTGATGTTTACCAACAAGGTGAGTCTGGAGCTGTGAGTTGTTTTTACAACAAGGCTTGTCTGGTGGTCTCAAGTAACCTGGGCTTTTCACATGTCTTACTTACCCCTGCTTTTTTCTTTGATTATGCTGGATAAGCATAAGACAATCTTCAAGTTTTTTAGAGCAGATGTCTTTTGAATTGTTTTCTGACACGTGTAATATACTTTTGGTGCTTAGACACTGATGATGATTATAAATAATAAGACATTTAAACCAGGTAGTACATGGAGCAGCCATGGTGCAGTACTGTAGGTAAAAGTTGATTTCCTTTTTTTCCTTCTTAAAAGCAGCTGCTGTCATTTGAGCAATTAGTAGCACTTCCTACAATGTTGGAAGGTTACATGCTTTTAAAATGTACTTCTCTAATCTTTGTTGTTGCCATTACATCACGCTCCCTTTATCATTTTAATACAGAGCCCACATAAAGATAGGGGGCAGTGGGATGAAATGGCAAGTATAAATTTACTATCTTAGTGTATTATTACAGCCCCAGATGTGTCAGTAAAACACAATTCTACCTTCAGGTAGTTTGAGATTTATTGCTAGAGTTCCTTTTGAATTTCAAGGGCCATTCTATAGCACAGAGCATTCTTCTGAGTTTTCTTTCTCTATTCATGTAAATATTCTGTGATTAGAATCATTATTTGTTAGGTCTTTATTTATTGTTGTTCAGGGAGAAGTTTGAAAGGTGAGGGAGTTTCTTTTTCAGGTAAATTGGTAGCCTCAGGAGCATGCCAGCTAATTATAAAATACTTCAGTAGGTTCATCAAACTGACCTGGGATTCCCTAAGGCTCAAAGAGTTTGTCAGACTTGGCATTTTCCCCAGGCCTGAGGGGAACTTGTGCATTCCCAAACATATTCATCTTTAATTAACGTTTTCTTTTTAAAATAAACCAACCAATCTCCCCCCAACTTTATTTTTTAAGTTACACTATTTAATTACAGAAAGACGTTTGAGATCTTCTTTTGAGGTTTACATTTCAAAGTATTAATGTAAGTCAACTGATTTCTTCTTATTCTATGATTCTTGCACAGTATACATTGAAGATTTAATATTCCCATTTGAAAAGTTGTGAGAAAACTGGGCAGACATTGCATCTTTGAATTATGATACTAGTAAGAAGCTGAAGTACCTTCCTGGCTTGGTAACTTCTATGCAGGTATATCCAAGAGAAGAATCTAACCCTAATATAAGTAATTGCCTAACAAAGAAATTGAGCCTCTTCCTGGATATTACAGTATATCCTGGTGTCTGGGGGCAGCCTCGGTAGATTATCCATCCATTCCTTTCCTGAGCTGGAACATGCCTTTAATGTTTGTTGGTCTTTTCTATGAGCTCTGTACTACAGAACTATGTATTTCCAGCTTCCCTTGCATCTGCAGCACTGTGGTTCACTAGTGTCTCTCCCTCAGGGCCGGTCTGTCATGTTTAATGAACTATCAGTGCTTGAATCCTGACTGATTAAGGTGACCTAAGTGGAAAAAATTGAGGTACTTTTGCATCAGGAGGTGACAAGAGAGGAAAGAGCAATATTTTCTCTGTATAAATATTAAATATCTTAGCTTTTTTTGAGTTTGAGAGGGTAGGGAGACTTTAATATCTAATGTTCTCATTAATCTTTTCATAATGCATATTCTGTTGAGTCTGTGCTGAATAAACAGTCCAAATTTTTCAAGTTCCTGAAGGAAACATTGATGCTTCTCTTCAGGTTCTTCAATTCCTAGATTCAACTTATTCCATCCATTGTCCCTCATTCTCACCCAATCCCATCTCTTTCTCTGAGAACTGTCTGCTGCCTAGCATTAACTCTTCTTTCAGTATGGCCACTTCGAAGACATAACTGCAAATAAAATTCAGGCAAAACAGAGTACAGTTTGCCTCCTGCTATAACATTTCCTCATCCTCTTCTCACAATCACCATAGTCAGAGGTCTGACTCATTTTGAAGGTCACGCTATGCAATGAGATGTAAGGTTGGTGGTGTGTTAGCACATTTCACTTTCCTGATATCATGGTCATTAATGTTGAAACACTGTATAAATGAAATGGGGATAGATGAAGAAAAAATAATTTTTAAAAAAAGTATTGTCACAATAACAGAAGAAAAAGAATAATGAACATCAGGAAGAATGGCTGTTAGGTACTAAAGCAGATCATATGCATTATTTTAATTAAGAGTGCCTAATAGTACATATGGTTTCCTTTGAATAATAATTGCATGCTGATGAAGTGTGATTAGAGACTTTTTTTTAGGAGTTCAATTAAATCAAATCCATTTCTGTAAAAGGGGAGTGATTAAAAAGATGATATCAAGGGCTAAACTGAAAGCTGTGGTTGAAGCTTCCTATTGCAGATTTCTCTATTGCTGCACTCCTCTGATGACTGTTATCTAGTTTTTAACAATGCCAGAAGTTTCAGACTGAGTCCTGCAGATTCAGCAGAAGTGACTTTACAGATCAAATACAAACTTAGTAAATACTGGAATGTCCTTGAATGTATGATCCTGGGATTGGTTCTAATTCAGGAAGATTCTTGTTTCACACATGCAGCTTGAAGCATATGAGAGGATACTTTGATTAATTAGGACTGTGAGACAACACAGTGTTTCCTAGGCTGATCTGTATTTCTGCAGAGTGTTTGTGAACCTGGGAGATTAAATGCAGACTTGCACTGCTGCTTATTTTATCTGCTAGGTCATTACTGTCTGACTTGTAAGGCTCATAGACCAGCAGGACCCAGCCAACTGTCTGGCAACTGTTAACAAAATTATCAGTTATCATGCTGAGTCCTATTATCTTGTACTTGGATTATCCCAAATCATGAGGAAGCAGGGGTGGTTGTGCTAACACCCCGACTGGAGTTATAAACACATACATAAGTCAGGGGAAAAGGCTGATATTCATTAACTAGTAGAAAACACAATGAAAGCCTTAAGTAGCATGTAAGAACCTGATGTCCAAGCTATCACAGCATCCTCTGTTTTCATACCAGTGCACAGGCACCTACACTGATTTATCTTGCCTGTTATGCTGAGATGATGTTTGCTTTCTTTACTTTAAACTTTCCTTTATGGCTTAAACCCGAACAAATACTTAATGCTTTTTGTCCTAAAGTGTGTGCCCTGTTAGCTAGCTGTGTGGTTTAACCCTTGAATTATTGCATATTACACACACAATTAAAGAAAAAAAAATAAGCTGTCTAATTTTGGTTTAAGGTAGTAAAGATCTGTCCAAGGTGCAATTTCTGATCGTTGTCAATAGAGATCTTTGCCTATCATATGTGGAAATAAAATATGCTTCATATTTTATTACACACTTCTCTTTCTATGACAACAATAGCTGAATCCATTTCCTCAGAACTGCCTGGAACCAGCTTGGAGCAGTGAGCTCCAGAGCACAGGGATGTCTCGGAGGACACAAGGC